>DWDX01000942.1:0-21624 GCA_018245675.1 Agara michaeli | reverse complement strand
GAGATCTACTCTTTTTCTCTTCCCGCGGCGTTCTCGTTTTTTTATATGTTTGTGTGTGTGTGTGTGTGTGTGTGTGTGTGTGTGTGTGTGTGTGTGTGTGTGTGTGTGTTAAGAAATAAGAATGGGTCTTAAATTATTCTTCATTATATGGTTTCATCATCTTACTTGGCTTAACTTAACCGTGTTCAGTTTGGTTAGTTAGTTGCCTTTGCTGTATATTTTGTTGTTACACTTTCAAATTCATGTTGTCTGTATACATTATATTTTTGGTTTGTATTTTAGATAGGAGTCATCACATTCTACTCTATGGAATCTCAATGTATTGTTGGAGAGACGAGGGTTATGGGGGAAATAAATGATTTACAAATATGTTTTGATGATTCCCTTGACTTACTAGCTCTTTTGGTAAGTTCATTAGAATCAGAATTTACCTTTAATTAGTAAATAATTTGATGAGTATGACTCGATTTGCTTTGTAACAGAATATTTTCTTAATATTTGTTGGTTTCAATTTTTTAGCTGTTTATTTTTGCAGTTACAAGATTATCATTACAGAAACTTGTCTTCAAATCATTTGATTTAGGCAGACATCGTCCTCGACAAATCTTAAGAAATTTGTTAGTGACTGCTTTGATTGAGCTTGATTCCTCGATTTACATACGAATAAACATAGTATGTTTAAAAGTTTTTGTAACTACTATAACTAGGCTTGTTTTGGAATTAGTAATATTTAGGTAGAGAAATGTGTTTTATTTGATTTAACATGTTTTTCTCGCAATTTTACACTGCTTCTTGCAAAAAAATATTTGACATTAGCTAAGACCCTCCCCTCTCGTCCACATGAGATGGGCGAGATTTGCCTCAACTCCCTTCCTCTGGCCTAAATGTCTCACGTAATTAATGGATGCCATCCAGTCTATGAAATTATTCTATAAATCTCACTCAGATATAACATTTTGGAAAAAAAATGGGGCCAACAGTCCCGCTGTTTTTATCTGATGTGCTTGTTTACTATTAAAGGGCCTTTTATTTTTATTATACAGATTAGTTTCTCTCAGGCACTTTAACAAGGTTAAATAGAAACCTGTCAATTTATTAATGTGAATACTGTAATCATTTCAATATGATCATAGTTCGTCACTTGTTTCACACTCTTAGAGGTTTAAAAAAAATTATAGCCAAACAGTTTTTACACGATTTAAACTCATTATGTCTTACTAAATTTTGACAAGATAGATTCAGCAATTATAATACAACAGAGAAAAAGAACTTGAAAATTATAATATTAATGTATATAACTTAAACGTATATTTATGTTTTTTTTATTAAACAAATGATGTAACATTTTAGTATTACTGTTGACAAAAATTACAAATGAATTTGGAATAAGTATGTAAGTCAAACACTTATATTCTTATTTCTGCTAGATATCAAGAGGACAATCTCAGCAATGGAAATTGGTACTGGAGCACAGATCATTTGGTTACAACTGGCTCCAACAAGTTAGGTCACAATCTGATAAAGAGAAGAAAGACGGCTTCATGTCATATATCAGGCAGTTGTCTAAGGACAAAATAACTTTCCTTATACAGGGTGGATCGAAAGGTAACAATACATGATGATTTTTCTTATTTATCATTATAGTGATTCATGCAGACATTTTAACTCGTAAGAGTAGGGGTCAATTCACATGTTTCTTACAGCAACCGACAATGCAAGCTACAATTTTATTTGGTCTTTATCTAATCTGACCACTGAATACTATTATTAGGTTAATTAATCGCTTTTTTTCTATCACAGATGATAGTAATAAGTCGCAAACTGTAGAATATGTCATTAAACCAGCAGAATATTTGCCAGTGTTCCGTAAGGGCACAAATAAATGGACATTGACTGCTCAGTATGTCAATGGAAGACATTTTTTAACAGCATTTGAACTTAATGAAGGAACAATAATTGTGAGTACTACTAAGTTATTAGAGGTGCTTCTTAGAGGTATCTAATTTATCTTACTGAGTTTTCACAGGGATACCCTGCTTTCTGAAGTTTTGAAGGACATAAAAAAATGTAATACATTTGTTTCAGCTTGAGAGCCCTGAAGAAGTCACACCATCCAGAACTTTAAGGCCAATTATTAAAAAGGACGGGCTTTACATCCAAGGCCTTTGGTCCCAGAAACTAATCTATTTACTGAGGAAGAATGAGTTAGAAATTCACAGTGCAAATTTTTCTGTGGTTCAGGTAAACTCACACACAACACAAACATAATGAAAAGTGTTAAGCACACTATGTTATGATTGTAAAGCTTTGAAATTTCAAAACTCTGTATCAAAATGTCATGTAATATTTCTATCATATTATGTTTTAGGGTGAGGCTTTGTTAGGAACGAAGAGAGACTTTTCTGAGCTCTGGTCAGCCGAGCTGATAGGCGATGTGCACAAGGCTTACTTAATGACTGCCAAGGAGCCTCCGCCCGCGGCTCCAGGCTGGCACGAACCCACTTTTATGTGCGATTTACAACTGCCGCGATTCAACTTAGAGCCGTGCCTCGTCATCACCAATTGTGGTGCTTATATTTTGAACACAGTGTAAGTTCAAATTCATTGAACCAAAAGAATTTATAGGAACCTTCAGTTTAGGTTTGCTGAACCTGTCAAATCTTAGATTCAGAATGACTCTCAGAGAAGACTCGCGTGCATAAAGAGATATCGATTTGTTACTAATCCACTTTCTCACATGCATGCATATAGTATTGCTATTTTTACTTTTGCATTCAAATCTTAAAATCGCATAATTACAATACCTCTCATCGCCCGTAAACAATTAGACAAGGTTCTTTACATCGAGCGTGAGTAGTAAAGGGAGGTGTATAGGGCATTGTGGTGTGGTTGTGGTGGCAGGTGCGAGCCGTGCGAGTGGCTGGTGGGCGCGATCATGCGCGGCGGCGCGGGCGCGGAGCAGGCGGCGGCGGCGCTGGGCGCGCCCGTGCCCGCGCTGCTGCGCGCCGCCGCCGACATGCTGCTGTCGCGCGGCAAACTGGCACCCGCGCACTACCTCTTCTCTCTCTCACAGGTCACACTCGCTTAGTTAGTTATCTCTGTCACGTTACCGTTTGTATGCGTCAATATATACATAGACGGACACTTCAAAATCCATGTGGCTATGAAGCTGCATTTCTTGATTGATCATTTCTGACACCTTTTTCATAAAACCAATGAACTACTTGCAATATAAAAATGGTTTGCAATTAGACTATTCTCTAGAGTCTAGACTCTAGACTAATACTAGGCTATTTCTCAATTAGAATCGTAAGTGTATTAAGAATCCCTAGTACCTTAACAGTTCAGAAACAACAAGGAAATGACTTATACGAGTAACTCCTCGCACTCACGTAAAATTTTTGTATCCATCCCGATGATATTCCTCGCAAGAATGAATATACAAGGACTAGCAAGATTAGATATATAAGCATTGGTAATTGTGCGATAATTTACTGTCTGTTCCTCCAGAGTTCGCCCGACGGTTGGGTAGCGAGACTTGGTGTTTTCGGACGACTGCACGAACTGTCTATGTACAAACAGACAGGTACTATGGGGAATCTCGGAAATGCAGCACTCACTGTCAAACTACTGGCATCTTTATTGAAAGTTGGCAGTAACAATGAGGAGAAGTTTGACGAGTAAGTACGTTCATGAATAATAATTAGAGATCGACCGAAACAGTTTTTTAAGCCGAAATCGAACCGAAACCGAATTTTCGGACTCGCTCTCAGTTTCGGCTGAAACTGAAACCGAAACCGAAACTTACTTAAATTATATCAAAATTTTCTAAATATTTTATTTTCATTTTATAATGTCATAAACAGTGGTCCAAATTGCTGAGCAATTCTGGGCGTTTTATCATAAACATGGATATGCCAATAAAATTGGATTTATAAAATACAGCACGATAATTGACGAACCCAGTTTCGGTGCGGCCGAAAGTTTCGGTTATTTTCTGGCCGAAACTACATGTCTTGGCCGAAACCTGCCGGAACGGAACTTCCGTCGGTCATTAATAATAATTGACTGGTGTTTACCCGATTTTTAATAGCTTTATAGTGCTAAATTTTTGTCTGGTGTTCTGTGTTTTGATATTGGAAGTGTCTATTTGTATAATTGTTACAAAAACTCAAATACATGTTGCAATTGCAGAGATGTTAAACTTCAAAACTTAACGCCAGTTGAACTGTCAGAATTGACATGTATTGCGGCTGCCATAGGTCTTTGGGATCTGGTCCCGGTATTCAGTATACACCATGGTCACCCAAACCTGATGTTATCAGCCATAAAGTCAAAGAGTGAAATATGTCGTGGAGCACTAATCTGTCTCCTGCGACAAAGTTGCTTGGTACCTATATTACTTGAAGAAAATGGCCAATGGCTCTTCGATTTTATATTTGAGAAATGCAACCAATTCGACACCGTAATTTTAAAGGTTTGTTATTTATATTTCTCTCAATAGTTCAGTATGCTCGGTTTGTCTCTGCTACTTTCAATGTTATGGTTTCAAATTAGCTCAATAATATTATTGTAGTATAGCGCTAATATATTATACGGATACTATCTATCATATTTGGATAAAAAAAATATACATTTCAGTGCCTATGTTTGTGGTTGAATCCTATGCAAGACCAGTTACGCCCTATAATGCGTGACCTCAAACAAAAAATATCTTCGATTTACGTAAGTATTATACATAGTAGCAGTGACTTCACCTACACTGGCAACACTTTCTACCCCAACTAGTGCACATGACTATCTTCATTGAAAGAAGTTTCCATATTTAATATCTCATAACACGACACGACAATGCATTTCTTTTGAGATATGCTATTATCTCAAAAGAAATGCAGTCTTTATGTAATAAATGGTCATAAACCTCCTGGAAAAAACAAAAATTTACTGCATTTGGTCCAGTTAATTGTTATGGCGTAACTGAAGTTAGAAAATTTGATGATTATAGGATGTAACTGATTTTTCGTTATCGCAGGCGACGAGAATGTTGCAGCTTATATCGACGTTCATGCGAGTCGCCAGCGCGATTGAGGCTCGGCATCCTTGTCCGGACATACATCTCCAGGTTACTCGCGACCCGGAGACGTGGAAGAGTCAATTCACTCCTAAACGAACCGTCTCCTGTGGCCTCGCGCACTGGGCTGTAGTAGACGATGGCAATGCTAAAGTCATGATGACATCCACTCAAGTCAACACGGAGCTGATAGGCAGGGTCATCGACGTCGCCTGCGGGAGGCATCACACGCTTGTGTTGACGGAGAATGGCGTAAGTGTTTCTGATGTTTTTTTCAAATGGCAAAGCAGAAACTAAGTTCGTACATCTTCAAATGTGTATTAACTGTACTATTACAAGTTGATACTGTAATAACGGCCTGGAGCTGTTTATTGCAGCATGTTTTCTATAATAAACTTGGGTTATGAACAAGAAACACACGTTTAAAGTTTTTAGTATCTCCTAGAGAAATATTAGTGAAATTAACCGATAACGATTATTTGTTCACAAAATTAGGTACAGTGAATAAAATACTTATTTTATATGAAACAAAATGAAAGATCAGTGTGGCTTAGAATAATACGATCACTATAATTTCTTTGTGCAGATATACTCCGCGGGCGACAACCGCTACGGGCAGCTGGGCGTGGGCACCCGCTGGGCCTGTGCGGCGGGCGACGCGGCGCGCGCGGCCGGCGCGCTGCGGCTCGTGCGGCGCCGCTGGCCCGCGCCCGTCGCCTGCGTGGCCGCCGGGCACTACCACTCCGCCGCCGTGGACCGCGGCGGCCGCCTCTACACCTGGGGGTGCGCTGCTTGGCTTCCACACCACTACAGAATACACAAACTTAAACACGCGGCGGGTCTCTTCTGATATGAGTCTCATACTTTCACTTAAAGTAATATAGGTAGAGACTAAGGATTTCCAGCGGCTACGATCTTCACGAACATCTTTCGCCTCTTCGGCTGGCTCTCCAAAGTCACCTTTAGTTTTTTACTAGGACATTTGGGGTATTTAATAAGAATTTTACTTTTATAACATTTCAGATGGGGTGTACATGGACAGCTTTGCCTGGGCTCTATAGATGATCATTGGACTCCTCAACTGGTTACAAAGTTTCAGGGTAGAAAGGTTAGAACGATGTATAGTAGTCGATATATTAATGGTTCTTGTCGATTCCCCAATAATGGAAGGTTTGCCATCATTTACTCCTAATCTAAAGTACCTGTCGTAACATTGCCCGATTCATTTCGGCTTTGGTATTCATGATTTTGGAGAAATAAAATTTTATGATTAATGCTCTCTTGGGGCCATCTTTTTGTATATCCCTTTATTCCGTTTGATTTTACGTGGCGTAAAATTTAAAATTCACCACATTCCAATCCAACGTAATGAGTACGTACATATCATTATAATGTATAGGGACAAACAATGGCTAAATCTTTGTGCTTTAATAATCTTTACTATAGTGTTATGTATGCGGTTGCAGGTGCAAAGCGTAGGCTGCGGCGCGTGCCACACGGTGGTGTGCATGCGCAACGGAGAGGTGTGGGCGGGCGGCGCCGGCGTGTTCGGCCAGCTGGGCGGCGGCGCGCGGCACAAGGCGGCGCGCGCGCTGCGCCTGTCGCTGCCCGACCCCGTCGCGCTGCTCGCAGTCGGATACTTCCACAACGTACGCTTTAACTTTGGACGCTCGAACATGTATTATGTATTAGTATTATCGAACATGTTTTTATCTGTTTTTGATTGTTAGTTTATATTAAGAATATTATAATGTTTTCGACGATCACCTACAATTAACTACAAGTATCGAAAGGGTTACATAGGGTGGAATTAATGTGCCCTACATTGACGTACGCCTTCCGTTGTGGTCGGAGGGGATCGTCAATGTTATAAAGGTGCAATAAAGAAAATAAATAAATAAACATTTATTATTTAAAATAAATGTTTTGTATGGAAACAAAATGTAACATTTAGGTACATGTAACGCGTTTTCAGTTAGCATTAACAGTGAAGGGTCAGCTGTGGTGCTGGGGCGCCAGTCCGCAGCAAGTCCGCGCGGCGCACGCCCGTCGCGCCTCCGACCCCGCGCCCCTGCCCGTGCCCGCGTCCACCACTACGCCCGCCTCGCCCTGCGCGTCCACCGCAGCTCCCGCCCCTCCCGCGGCCGCAGCGGCCTGCCCCGCCGTGGCGCAAACGGCCGCAGCCCCACCTCAGGCGCCACAACCCGACCCACACTTAATTCCGCAGCTTATCGATATAAAAAACGTGGAGGGAACTATCGTACAGGTGAATAATCATATTTATACATTTTCAAATTAGTATATATTGCAACAAACCGGGACCTTTCACAATGAAAGGTAACCCGAGGTTCAATACGGCGATACCAGCAATATATATGTAGATGTAATTATCCATTATCAATCCATATTTTTACTATTATAGCGGATTAATATAACATACTTTGGTATATGCTATATTCAATTATTTCAGCTAGCAGCAGGTTGGCACCACTCATGTATTCTTAGCAGCTCTGGAAAGATTTATACTTGGGGTCTTAACTTTGATGGACAACTTGGTAAGCAATAACTTATGCACATAACTCTGTTTCTAAACAAATCTGCGCTGTAATATCGGTCAACCATAACTGTGTCATCTTGTTGTACTTAAAATTAAAGTAATAAAAGTGGTAAATAGAATGTAATATATTATTTATATTGTAAATAAGTATCATGCCCTAGTTCTAAGTTACATTATTTATTTAGGGAGCGGAGATAGAAAACAAGTTCAGATCCCGACTGAAATAAAACTTCACCACGATCATCAAGCAGAAACTGCTAAGGGGTATAAAAAGTCCCCAGAAGCTGAAAAATTGAATGTTACAACCAAGTCGCTGGTGGCGTGCGGAGGGGACTTCACTATTTATGTCGATGATGACGGAAGAATTTATGCTACGGGCAATATGCATCTCCAGGTTGGTAATATTGTAAGAAACATTAAGGATTTGCCCTACTTTAGATATGAAAAGTATAAAATTGTCCATATTCATCCTTCGTTCTTTTGATTGTTTGATTTCAGGCTAACAATGAGAAAGACAAGACGCAAAACAGAGTGATAATGATGAAAACAACTAAACGAGTAATAAAAATACCGGCCAGTCGCAGCGGCAACAAATTTCTCTTTCAGCCAATTGACCGAATTGATATAATGTTTCCATTCGACATAGATAACTTTCAAAGAAAACCGATCGAACCCAGCTTTAATCCTCTCATATCAATCAACGATTTTAAAAATAAATCATGGGCTGACGAAATAATTCATTTGCTCAAACCTTGGATTGACATGGATACATTTTCTGGCAACCCTAATATGGCTGCGAAATTTGCTTACCATAGCAAAATGTACTCGAACTGTTTGGAGCTGCTTTTAGAGAGCCTAAAATATAGCCCTCAGAGTGACCAGCGTTATACCGTACATCCCGAGGACTTGGACGACGAAAACCGCTCCCGTAAACAGGACGAATGTAAAATAATCATTGCAAACGTTATGTCAAAACGTATCAAAGACATATCACTGTCAATTCTTAACGATGTGTCGTTTCCAGTTATTGACCCTAACGTGTATCAAGCTTTACCCTGTTGTTGCAAAGAGAAAAAATATTTTAGAAAAGAACTCACGCCAGAATTCGTTCACCACGAAAGGGAACAAAACATGTCTCTTGCAGCTGCCACTGTGATAGACAAATGCATCAGTAGCTTCCCTATCGATTCAATCCTATGGGAGACATGTTTCAGACTCTCTAAAAACTTTTACTTGGATAACAATTTGTCTATTGACAAACTGGAATCAGTATTGACCAAATACTTGGAATCTAACGCCAGTACGACGGCTGCAGCTATAATATATTCCAACGACTGTGCGCAATATATCGACATCCTTTCCCCGAAATTCTATCTGAACATTTGCAGCGAAATATTAGATACTTGGGGTTGAAAATAATACTTCATTTCGTTTTGGTCGCTGAAATTTGATAGCTTTCGTCCTAAAATGATGACATCTTTGACGCAAGTCTTGTAAGAATATAGTTCACAGCATGCTGTATGCCCCTTAAATGGTATTTAAGTTGAATTTCTATAAGTTAGAAATGCAAGATCTATATTATTATTGCTTATGGTAAGTAGCCATTCTTATTATAAAATCTGATAAGACTACGTAAATGTGTTGTTCTTGCCTAACTTTTTTTTATAAATAATTAATTAATGGATGTTTGTAATTTTATCATGGTTTATTATTGAAACATTGTTTTGTGTAGGTAATCTGTATATATAGTTTTTGTTGTTTCTTATTCGATATTATATCGATATTATTAATATTATTGTTTTTTATATTACGACTATGCAATTGAAGTTCCTTTTCGAATTGACATGTTAAATTTATATATACACTTGCTTAATTAATTTAACTCAATTATTCTAGTCATTTATAGTAGGGAAACTTAACAATGTAAAAATCGAATTTCTTATACTTGTGTATTCTCGATTTATGCGATTAACTAATATTACTGTAAGTAACGTTTTATTTCTTATTTAAATAAAAATTTTGTTTTTCATGTTTAAATAATTGTATAATTTGTTGCTGCCGGTCATTAGTTAAAATATTATTATTGTATCTTGTCATACTAATATGTAGTGATTTTTTTAGTTATTGTTAATTGTGCTATGATTGTTCAAGTTATTTTACTCCCGTTATTAAACAATGATATTTTTGATCTAGACAGAAATAAATAAATGTTCACTCTTTTATCTAGCTGTCTTTATGAAATTGATCATTATCCATTATTGCGTTAAATTTGTACTGACAAATTAGTAAACAAACGATGTATACAAACCTTATTACCGTTAGTGTTAATTTTTAACTCAATATGTGCCATAACACAAGAAAATTGTGTTTATATGAAGGCTAATAAGAAGCTATCTGGAACTTCGAGGATAGTCGATCAGTAAGGGATTTGTGGACATCGTGAGTCACACGATTGTCGTCTCTACCTACTATAAAATATTTGATTAATAATATTAAATTGCTTTCATTCATCCTCGTTGTTATATTCTACTAATGAAATTAAAAATGCTTTATGTAAGCCTACACTCATACTCGTTAAAATTTACCTGTGATGTACTCATAGTTAATAAATACTTAGATTTTTGGCAGCATTGATAGTTGGAAAAAAATATATAACGGACCTACAATGTATTTCTTTATGTACCTGAAATACATGGTTTACCATCATCTTAATGAGTAATAAATAATTCCTCTTAACGGTCTTGCTTTTGGATTACAGTGAAAAGCAATAAAACGCGTTTTCATACGTCATATAGTAAATAAAAATTAAGGGTAACATTTCGTTTCTGGACGTTCATTTTATGTTTAATGCTCATCTTAAATCTGTATATGTATTTAAATTTCGTATTGATGGTATTAAAATGCATAGTTTCAAAGTATTGATAAATTACTATTAAGCGTAAAAATAGTGGCAATCTCCTCAGAGAATCGTGTCAAATATCTTCTGGACAGTCATAACTTTGATATCTTAATAACTCAACAAATGCATGTGTCTGTGATTCCTAATGTCAGTGAAATAAAATACAACTATCAATAATAAAATTGTTTTTTTTTTGTTTATCATTGTATTTTTCAAATTATGAATAACACGAAATAATAATTTGTACAGAAATGTATTTGGTAAAACTATTTACAAAAAAAATTTACACCAATATACATTACATTTACACGAAGTAAATGCCTAGACAATAATTACTGGCAGTCCGGGACAATTCGGAATGAATAGAAATTATAGATATATACTCGCTACAAATTATTGCATCCTATGCAGCAAAAAGATACTTAAAAAATAAATAATGATCACAAATGAGTTGAAAGTATTTTTAAATACAGTGACAAGATAACACGACGTGAAGTATGTTTTATTACTCATGTCGATCACATTAGATTCATACAAGATTCCTTACCGCGAATGTGCGAGACTACGTTATGATCTTCTGGATGAAGTAGAGCCACAAAATCTATACGAAAATATATGCTAAGTTTAGAAGTTGATAGGCTTTCCAATGTACGCTGCCATATTTGCTTCACGCAATGCTTCCGCGCATGTCTAAAACGATGAAAAAATATCATTAATAAATACTTATAAAATGTATACTATATAAAAACTAAACTAGAACACCACTACTTAAATTTATACGATAAATTTATAATTACGATATATTGCATTTATAGTTTGTGATCAACGACTAAGCAAATATTTAATTACCGTCCTACCTACAAAACACATTGCAGGTGGAATATCTTTTTATAGGCTATTATCAGCGAATAAAAGTGTTAGACAACATTCCATATAATATTTGATGTCGACAACGGGCGAGTACTCACGGGATGGGCGTGGCACACGCGCGCCACGTCCTCGGCCGCTGCGCCGTACTCCTGCGCCAGCACCGCCTCGTTGATCAGCTCGCCGCCGCCCTGCGCACCGAATAACATTAATGTTATTGACGTCCAATATACGTTCACACCGACACTCGACCATCATTCTGATTTTTCTTTTTTTTAATACCTCCACAGGAGACTGAGCGCTCGATAGTAAGCAGAACGTTTTCAAAACATTTGTAAACAAAACGAAGTAACTCACGGGGCCAATGATGTGTGTGCCGAGGATGACGTCGGTCGCTTTATCCGCCAGCACTTTGACGAAGCCGTCGGGCTCGCCGTTCGTCTTCGCTCTGGAGTTCGCTAGGAACGGAAACTTGCCCACCTTGTAAGCTTTGCCCTTATAATGGAAAAAAAACAAATTATACTTAGTGTTATACCATATATTATAGATAGCAAGCATGTTGCTTTCACATTTTTGTATGATGTAAAAAAATTGCAATGCATCGTAATATTTATATTCATGGCTATGAGTTAAGTTCTTCTATGTAAATCAGAATAAAATTTGGATGGGAATCCAATCCATAATCCCTGACAATTAGTCAAGTTCAGTGATTATGGGTCATTGGATACATGTCCAATTGCAACATTGTAAAGCGCACCTCTTTCTTCAGATCTTCCTCAGATTTGCCGACCCAGCCAACTTCAGGTGAAGTGTAAATCACAGATGGAATTGCATCATAGTTGAAGTGTACTGGCATACCCTGAAGTTAAATACATTTTGATATATACAAATGTAACATACATTACACGTACATAAGCTTAATTAAGTTATAACACTTTCTGACCTTGATACCTTCAACACAAACAATGCCCTCATCTTCAGCCTTGTGCGCCAACATGGGTCCGTGGATCACATCACCAATAGCGTAAATTCTGCAAAAGAAATAATGAACACACGTAAAAGGATAAAAAAAAATTTAGCCAAAATTTTATCTTTGTTCCTTAATCTTGATAAAAGTGAATATTTTCATAATCACTTCAATACCTATTTTACGACTGACATTTTAATAGGCTTGTTGTAAAAACCACACGAAATTCACGAAAAAGTAGGACGAGGAGCCGATATACTTCTGTATCTTGGCATAAAGTTCTCTATTATATGTATTTAGAAATGTTTGTTCATATTTATGGAGTTTATCAATTCACTGGTAATCATAATACAGGTATGCTTAGTTTGGGATCAGATGACTGTGTGTTGTTCCAAAATATGACTATTATTAACCGACATAAATGAAAGTCAACACATCTCACCCGGGTACTGTGGTCTGGAATTTATTGTTCACGGGCACTCGACCGCGGTCGTCCAATGCGATGCCAACCTTGTCCAGGCCGAGGTCCCTCGTGTACGGTCGGCGTCCAATCGATATTAGCACTACATCGCAATCCAGCTGGAAAAATATCCACATAAATTTAACACTGGCAGCAAATGTATGCAAGTGAATTTGTATCGAGTTATATTTCAGAGTCCGTATTACTTTGATTAATAAAACTATAAAGGTATCGCCTTTCATTGTTCTTCAATACAATATCATCAGTGATTGATTTTATTATTAGACATAAAATTATTCATAACAATCATAAAATTTTCGTTAATCTCAGAGATTACATAAAATAATCTCAACACAAAACAAATTATGTATAACACAAATCAGTGTTTATCAATGACTTTTGTAACTGATAAGATGCTGAATGAATTACAGAACGACTGTATAAAAAGATACTTATTTTAAAAGATTAACACTTTACTCTTCATAGCGGAATATAATAAACTTTCGGGGAGCGTAATATGAGCAAAATATTACTGAATAATAAATCCTTGTGTTAAATAAATCTGTTAGTGTGTGTTTTGAAGAAGTTATCAGTACCGTCTCTTTTTTTCCACCCTTGGCTGCTTCAACATCCACTTTGACCACACTACCTTCTTTCTTCACACCTAATACTTTGGTACCCAGTTTGAATTTCATGCCCTGCTTGGCAAGAATCTTTTGCAATGTCTTTGACACTTCTCCATCAATACCAACACCTATAAAGGAATACACAATACATATTCAAACTAAACTAAGTGTGAATTTATTTACATAAATATAATCACAGAGTTATCATTGGGGTTCAAAAGTAAATGATCATAATAATGTTGCTGGAAATGTATGTAGTTTTTAGGTACGTCCAATAATAGATAGTAGCAGAAAGTCTAAGTGAGGTAAAATAATGCTCCCGAGAATTGAGATGTACCTCAGACTATTCAATGTTGAATCTATTTCATAATAATATTTTGATGAATTGAATTATGTTATGATAATGATGTTACAATGAAAGATCTATGCTAACCATACAATTTTATAATTCATCACGATTGTCTTTATCAATGATTAATTCTAAGTTTATCTTGTCATATTTACGAATACTGGATTTCAAAATTCACGTATTCTTGTACTTGTATCAAATACTTGACACATTTTAAACACTGCAGCAATTTATGTCTATAAATTTTATTTGAGTAAACACTTCAATAAGTAATCAAATAAATGTGCCACTCACATTTTCGCAAGTTACGTTAGACAAAATGTCTCGCCATTTTCAACAGAATACCTAGCCAGCAAAGTGCAGCGAGAACTGTAAATGTGTGTCACATCTACATACTACATGTTTTGTGATTATACCTCCAATGGTTTCAAGGAACTCAATAGCAGTTACATCGGCACCCAGCCTCTGGTAAACAGATCCTAACTCCAAACCAATAACACCGGCTCCGATAACTAGCATCTTCTTAGGCACTTTTGAAAGAGAGAGTGCTCCTGTTGATGTAATAATTTGCTGCTCATCAAACTGGAAAAAAGTTACACTGTTGTTTGAATTTATGTCACGAGACAACTGAGAATTGTTATACAATTATCATTTATTTAGTATTTCCTGCTGATAAGGCTACATTTTTAGAACACTTAGTGGGAGTTGAATCAGTTAATCATATCTTTATATTAAACATCTGAAAATGTATGTAATAACATTTATTAAATGATTTATTTATCATATTCTATACAATACTAGCATAATTCATTTATTTAAAACAGATATTTAAACTACTGGTACATGTGGGCAGTATTGTCATAATTCATCTTTAGAAAATCAAGTAACCAACTTTTGGATCAGTCTAATGTTCGAAGTTATTTCAAAATATAGAAAACCGTCGAACTAAGAGGCTTGCATCCAAGTAATTAACTTGTTCTTAAACAACCTATTGTGACCCGAGGCTGAAAATAATTAGTGCATTACAATTTTTTTGTCATTTTTGTCCAGCAATAGTTTAGGTTTTAACCTCCTTTAGGGGTCTAGGGTTAGTAATGTGGCATGCATCTCTGGCATCATAAAACCATGTATACTTCAAGCTTTTCACTCTGAGATGCATCCGTGTGCTGAAGTGGAATGATAAATGTTTTATGATCCTAATGAGTACTTACACTCATTTTAAATATAAACATTAGATACTACTCCTATAACAAAATTGATGTAATAATTATTCTGGTTTTGAAACTTACAGTAACTCCAGGGAATGGTGTGACTTCTGAGCCAGTTGCGATAAGGATGTTCTTTGTGTTTACAACTTCTAAACCCTTCTCACCCTTAACCTCCACACGGTTAGGTGCAACAATTGTTCCCACACCACGGACTAGTTTAACCTGTGAAAATAGTTCTTATTATATGAATTTTATCTAATGATGTATCATGTATAGAGTTGTAACTCTCTGCACAAATGCATGAAGCTCATGTTAGAAGTGGTGGTAGAATGTGTATATGGTTCACCTAAAGAAGAACCGCTTCTACATTATATATTGTACTCGCTTCGGCAGTACATATACTAACTGGAGTAACATTCATCATAACATCTATAGCTAACAGAACTAATTCACATTAATAGTCCCAATCTTAGTCACCATTAAGTTTCAATCTGAAATGTTACTGCTGACACTAGTTTTATTTAGTCATATGAAATTATATTATTTATTAGTTATATCAAAACAATGTCTCTTCTTAAAGGTAAACAGAAAAATATATTTCTATGCTACTCACCTTGTTTTTTTGAAAGAGCATAGCGATGCCACCGGTGAGGGCTTTCACAGCATTTACTTTGTATGCCATCATGGCGTCGAAGTTAAAATTAACATTGCCAACCTCAATGCCTCTATGCTTGAAGTCATGCTTAGCCATGTGGTACAAATGAGAATTGTGGAGGAGGGCTTTGGAAGGTATGCATCCGACATTCAAACATGTTCCACCAAGGGTCGGATCTTTTTCTACTGAAATAGTCTAAAATAATGTTTATATTAATGAATACACATGGAATTGTTTAATACAATATTTTCGTTTACCTCCTAGTTTTACAATAACCACTCACAGGACAACAAGTTCTATAACTGGACTACAGTCAACAAATAGTTTTGACTGGTATTTACCGACAATTTAATGTTTTATATGTTTCTTTCAATTCATAATTCAACATAGAATTTGTGATTGGTATGTGTTCATTGTCTAGAAATAATTGAATATCATTTACCTTCATACCCATTTGAGCAGCTTTTATAGCCGCAACATAACCACCAGGGCCCGAACCGATAACAACGATATCAGCATCATGTGTGGTTGAGTATTGTCTAATGCCAATCCTTAAACTGCCATTCTGTCATTATAAAATATTTCATATTCATGGGTTTGTTCGAGTTTCACTACTTAGGGCACATAAACCTGCTCAGGTCATTAATTATTATTCTACATATAACTCTATTGCCTCAAAAAAGACCTGAATTTTATATATACAAAACATCATAACTAATTTCAATTTCTTTACAATCTTTTTTCCAAAATATGTTTCATTTGCTGGAAACTATATGAAAAACAAGAGCAGATGTTTATTTGTACATTATCAAATAAAAGACAAATTAAAACCAGTTTAATATCAAGCAAAGGACATTTTAGAGGAAATTTTTTGTTTATAGATTTTTAGTTTTTTTTTTGTTTTTTAACAAATTTATAATTATCTTAATTTATTTTATTATCTGTTATTTAATTATGTAATGTAAAGCAAAGTAAATATTAAACACTAAATATATAAAGCATTGAGATACAGCTATATTTACATTTTGAATGAACTACAATGAGATAATAATAATCTAATCTGTCAAGAACATTATTCCTAGTGTTGTCTTCAAATATGATAAATCACTGTAAAATATAGGTACAAACTTTGTGGCAATAATAAAACTTGTAACCAGTCATAGAAGTCAATAAACGGTATAGATTAACAAACATCATATGGCCCGTATCACCTTTTACTTAGCAATTAAAGTAAAAAATGTAGTTAGTAAAAAAAATTAACAGACATGAAAATAATAACATATAGTGGGAAACAGTACATTTTTGAAAACACATTTATAAGGGAATATTTTCGGAGTTTAATACTTCATAATTTACGAAATAATCATTGATTTTAAATGTTTTGTATTCTATAACGATAAGACCTATTTTGACAGACGGTCACATGTATGAAGGTCAAGTATTGATGTTAAATATAATCTGCATATCAATAATATGTAAAAAATTGTTTTTACCAGTTCTACACAATATTCATTACTTTTATATAAAATTTAGAGGCAATTAAATGCATAAACATTTTTAATCGATCATGTCTATGCCTAGTTGCATAACTTTTGAGTCAACAGATTTATCTTGTAATATCATTCATAATGCGTAAAATAAGACGTATTAAAACTTACCCTAAAAGATGAAGAGGCAAGTTTTAAAAACTTGTAGCCCATCTTTGCCCTATAAGTGTACTTTTCCTATTGATTTAGATATAAAATGTCCGGAGCCCTGGTGATCGTCAAGAATAATGTCAAATGTCAAATTTGATCGCAACAATCTTTCCTCTTGATTCAGATTCATGGTTTTTGATCCGATTGTTACATAGTCTCTTCATAAATATTTTAACTGGTTTTAAATAAAAAGTACGGGATGTGAAATCCTTCTCAAAAACTTACTTAGCAATATGAAAGTTTTTTCATTACCTTTCTAATATTCCACTTCGAACACCAAGTGTCTGGCTCGCATAGCGAACGTTCTTGAACGTTTTAAGATATATTTCAGTCCGAGTTTTAACTTAAAGAGTCATTGTCATGACCAATCTTCGTATTATTTAACAATAAAGTAGCACTTCATTTACAGATTAGAATTAAATCGGTATCATTATATTAATTAATTTTTTTTTCAAAGAGTATCGACTTGATATAAAAAGAATTCGGTAAAATAGTAGTCATGATAATCATAATAAATCATGATAAGTCATCATTTACCGTATCTTGATTGCCTGTCTGAATGACAGTTAGTGTTGTTAAAAAATGAAAATTGTAATATTTTTGTACACAAGCAACTCACGATTGCGCGCGCTTCTAAAAACGGAAGTTTTGTTTATCAATCAAGTGAAGCGGAGCGGAGTAGCGCGGAATATCGCGGAGGTGGCAGGCGCGACTGTTTGTACATTTGATTAATACGCAGGTCGATGTGAAAAATATTTTGATATAATCGTTTTCACATGGTTTTGAAAGTAAATTTGTGATTTAACGAGCTATCGATAATTCTATTGTGTGGAGTTATTTTTAACATTCATCGGTAAGTCAACATCAATAATAATTATTATTATTGTTTATCTTCAGTTTTATCTATAATTGCTCTATATTATGATTTTTTTTTCATTGATATATCCGTCATGTTATTTAGAGTAGACATTTTTGAACTTTACGGTTGAAATAACGATTTTTTTAGCATAGTCTAATAGACATATGTTTACAATTAATGCGTATTATTCTGCTAAAAGCTATCTACTATTTACCTATTATCATCTTGACGACAATTTAATATTGTTAAATTTTAGTCATAATATTGTTGAATAATATGAAGAAAACCTTGCTAATTACGTATTGTTTTTGTAACTACCCAAAAGTAATGTAAAAAAAAACTGTTTTCATTAAATCTGGTATCTTTGGTTTATTTTCACAATATCGATTGAGTAATAAAAATGGCTATTGGACGGTAAAAAATCATTTAACGTTATTTATATAATAATAACCCACATAACAATAAACCCATTAATTTAGTTATCTTAATTATAAGTAAAATAGTATCTACAAAATTATCAGATGAAGAAAATTTATGTCAATCTTATAAAACAATGTTAATTTAAAGGCACCAGTAAATAAAATCTGAAGTGATAGATAAAACATAAGTAGATAAGTACTTTTATTAACCTAGGCAACCATATTCTGTTCTGGATATTTTGTCTGACGAAAAATGTTCTCCCTTTTAGATATGTATATGAACTGTATTTTATCACGCTCATTGAAACATTTCAACTGCGAAGTATCTACCTAGAATCACTGTCATTCATAATATTACATGTCTTACGTCGTTCCCGATCTTTTGTATCTTATAGACTAACTAAGTACTTACTTATATATTAAAAACTACCAAACGTTTAGAAAATAGGTTAACAACCTATTTCGGTTATTATTTGAAATTTAACGTGCATTTTATAAGCGTATATACCTACATATATAGTAGCAGTAGTTCTACTAGTACTTATATTTCGGCCGGTTCTTGGCTTTCATAGAAAATGGAATGTGTATATTGACAGGCATGGATAATCCTCAGGGATTAAAGACCCACCTGTTTTTATTAACCCGGACCGTTGATAATTGGAATGAACAGATAACCAGTCGACATTTTTTTTATATATAGTCCAGTCCAGCAAACAGGCAGACGGGCCAACTGATGGTAAGTGATCACCGTCGCCTGTCGACATTTTGTGATATGTACGAGTGTGTTCATAATGTGTATAAATTTTTGTTTTCTCATTTTAAATATTATAGCAACGCGTACATTTTAATTATAAATGTATTTACGAAATCACTGACACGATTCTCACCATGTTAATAAAATGATCGTAATATCTAATATCCGACCGTTCTTTTTATTGCGAGAATATTAGAGTCATTTAACAAATACCTATCATAACAACGCGTCAAGGTTGTTTAGTTTTTGTGCATCTTACGTTGCTCAAGAATAAATTATGAAGATACTTAGTTACTTGCAACATTATCTCACATAAATTAACTTCTCTTAGTCTAATTTAATGTTAA
This sequence comes from Agara michaeli, assembly GCA_018245675.1. NCBI lineage: Eukaryota > Metazoa > Arthropoda > Insecta > Lepidoptera > Hesperiidae > Agara > Agara michaeli. The sequence goes on along the minus strand of DWDX01000942.1, from coordinate 1,889 downwards.
ATTTATTTACCGAGTTCTTTTTTGTATTCTTAAATTAGTTACTAAGGCAGAATGAATGTAAACGAAAGACTGAATCTTGAAGAGTTTGAAGTCGTCTGCATTACTAAATTAAGATGTCCGTAATCAAATATAAATAAGCCCTCGTTTGTCTATAGTCCTTGACTTTTGCGACGAACTGGATGGCGTTAGACAATATCGAACATCATAATACGTCTCTATCTAGATTGATGATAATGATTAAAAGGCATAACCGATAATTACAAGAGAATATTAAAAAATCCATACAGATAACTTATAGTCGAAGAATTACACCTAATATGTTAAGCGTTCTAATGAATAAAATGAATAAGTATAATTTTCGCTTTTATGATTGCAATAGTCTGTTAAGATAATTTTGTACTTTCCAATGGTATTATGATTTTAATCGAAATTTATCAGTGGCACTGTTTATTGCACGAGTTCAACATATTAATGAAAATGATTTAAAAAAATTCAGAGTCACGTCAATGGTCCAGTTTTCTTGTCTAGTAAGTAGGTAGGTGTCGATATCTTTGTATTGTATGCATTTTTTTCTTTCTTTTGTGATCATGTCTCTGTAGCAAACAATAAGCTCAAGTATTAATAAACAGGGGGGAGTTTTATTGCTGTAGTTGACCTATCAATCATATTTATGAGAATTTGACGTCAGTAGAATTCCATTCGTACATGCTCCTCGGCTTTCATATATCTATATAAATAAAGACAGGTTCGCCATAAAATGATCGGGCAATCTATTACACTTGTTTTGTAGGTGTGTCTTTCGCTGTTAAGATAGAATTTTGTTCTTTCGAAATATGGAATGCGGACTATCATCGGAATAATTTAACTTTAATTGGTCCGCTTGCCCGTTTGGTATCTTCCATAACATATAAAGAGTACGCCCCAAGCATTTCCTTCTACTACTTATATTACTCTTAGAGTAAAGGCAAAAGGTTTACGACGCACTGGTCACGCTACCGCGTGCGTGTAACTCGCTTTGATGTGGATCCGCCTTTTCATTTTATATTTTACGGTATCCGTAAAGCGTCTCGTAAATAGCTTTGTGGTCTACTTAAGATAAAATCATACAATTTATATGCATCTCGAAATTCCGGTATTTTTGATTGTAAATAAATAATAGGTAATGCTTCATTGGTTATTACATACACGAACTAAAATATGTTTGTATGTATATTCTTTATTGCACACCAAGTAACGCACAGATACAAAATAATACTTAAAAATGACAAAGTTGTACAAAAAGCTACTGGTCACTAACTAGCGATTTCATACACACAACCTTTGGGTAGACAGAGGAAAGAGAAATGTGAAGTGGTAAGAAGACAGTAGTACTATTCGATTCTTACAATATACAGGTACACAGAAAGAGAATGCTAGAACGAAGGAGATACAGACGCGAGGAAGAACATAAAATTGGAACGTTAATACCTAAGATACTAATACTCATTAACTTGTCTTGTAAAGGAACCTAGAATATTATAACGTTCAATTGGCGTGGATAAGGAATTCCTAAAATGTACAGCGTCTACGAAGGATGATTTTTTCCAAAAAATATAAAATAATAAAGACGAGTAGAGGAAGAAAAAATTATATTGGATTGCAAGGAAATGTTATGGGTAGTGAGTATGGTTATGGGGACATATACATATAGGTACCAAAAGCACATCGCTTTCAAATGTTTTTTCTACAGTCATTTCTTTAGTGCTTTTTTTTGTACAACATCGTAAAGATAATAAATAAAAACAAAATTGTCCCTTCAATACATTTTGTAAACATCTATATATTAATACGTGAAGCAAAAACTTTGGATCCCTTTTTACGAAAATTGCGCGGACGGTGGAGTATGAAAT
>DWDX01000941.1:0-21631 GCA_018245675.1 Agara michaeli | reverse complement strand
GGGGGGGGGGGGGGGTGGCGGGGGGAGTGGACGCCGGCGGGGGGGGGGTCTTAGCAGTAAACATTTTACAACCACTTTATTGCTCCACTGCTGCTGGATACGGGTAATAGGAAGTTCGTATTGGTGGACCCAGACACATTTCAGAGAACATCGTAGATGATTCTGGGTAGTAATGCATTATATAACGCCAGTGATTTTGAGAAATAAAAGACGCGCGCCGCTATTCGGTCCGGATCCGAACGAAGTGTGAAATCGGAGCAGTGATAGCCTAGTGGTTTGAATTCAGCCTCCCACTCCGGGTGGTCTGGGTTCGATCCTGGCACGCACGCACCTATGATTTATTACGTGAGTTTTATAAGTAAAATTTAAATATCACTTGCTATAACGACCCGGTACAGCAGTGGAACAACAAAATGGCCGGAAAAAAAATGAAATCGAAACGTCTTATCTACCACAGCTAACGTGGTAATACAAACTGTCAGTACAAGAACAAACTGTGGTCTCTAAACGATTCTCCTACCTAAAGGGATCCAGTGTTACGTGATATATTGGCATGGGACAAGATAGTTTCGTCAATATTGAAATGCATCAATTCCGCATTGCCGGTGGCAGTGCATGAACATTCAGATTATTTGGCATATGAACCGATGTTAGCATGTGTACCTACCCAGTCCTTTGATGTACGATACTGTGCAATGTGAACCATGGTTTCCTTCTTCGCTTACCTATAATCGAAGTATTGTACACGCTAAGAATTATTTACTTCCTCGAGATAGTTTATTTTATAGTTTGTCAATTTGTACTAAACAAACATCGGAGTTATAGTTGTAATGTTTTGGAACAATCTATTTAAGATGATGCCACGATAAGGCTTCACCTGGAAGGTGCAACGCTTCAGTTTTTTCACGTAATGTATTTTGATATATTTGATTTCATTATTGTAGGTCTCATCCGTCTGCTCGACTCTTATGTGCAAATGTTTGATCGTATTGCTATTATCATTATATTCAAAATTAAAATTAACAAATTTGTATCTAAAAGTACTTGCAGTAAGTACGTCATCATATAATTGCGTAAAATCCCGTACGCCGTAAAATCGTTTATCTACGTGGCAGTCAGATTAAATTTAACTATAGTCCATTTAGGGCCAAGTTCTTAAATAAGTGTGGTGGTTGGATATTGACTAACACGAGATTGTCCTTCGAAACAGAAACACATCAGCTGTAAATATTGTTATTGTTTATTTGATTTTGTACTCGTCTGCTATTTGTTCCAATCCATAGACATCTGCCCGCTCTCGCTCGCCCGTTAACCTTATCACACGAGAGTCCAAAAACAATAAAAACCTCACGAACTTCTACGGTTATAAATGATATAAAAGTAGTCTTAAAAACGTACCGTATTGGAAAGCGAAGTTCGAGCCGTGTATAAATACGATTGAAGGTTATAGACTATCAGTAAATATTTATTGCGCACATATAAGTGATGCGGTTCTTTTGTTGCGTTCGCCGAAGGCCCGGTCGCCGTTTGTGCACCGCGCCGGTGTGATCCACGCGTCTACCATGAAACGTACTCCGTTCAGCGCTAGGGCGGGACGTCCTCTACGGAACTGATGTCTTTGACGTGTCTTCTTTGTTGCCCTTCGAATGAAAACAATGTGACTTCTTCGCTAATTTTACATTTGGAACGTTCGACGTGTGCGTCGTGTGTTTCATTTCACCGATCAAATGCAGCGCGGTACCAACATTGACAGTTTAATTTTAAAGTACACCATATCCTCCTTGGACGAAAACGGCATGACGTAATGCCCGGTCATATGTTGTATCGTTTCTATTAATATGTCAGTAACCATCCGGTTCGCAGACGCTGTATTTTGCCTTTCACATTACATACTGCGGTCAAGTCGAACCATTATCTGTGACATATCATCACTAAGTTTACGTACACAACGGATCCATGAGACGTATCAATGCAAATAATAATAACTGTGGGATGTGCATTTAAATTACCAGTGTTGACCAGATATAAAGATCGGGTAGTGTTAGCCGGCTTCGACCGGTCACTCGACATCCATCCATTGCAATCAACGAAGTACGGAAAATACAATGACAGTTAAATTAAAGGAAGTTTCTAATTTAACCACGTGAAGTGATTAAATCCGGTTCCATGTTGAATTTTAATTGTGGAAAGCTTTAGCCGAATACGTTATTACGTATGCACGATATTTTACATTTGTTTTTTTTTCCACCTTTTTATTGTTTCGATGCTGGACAGAACTCTCTGCACACAGTGATAAGGCGTTAGGCCATGGTTTACCACGTTGGCCGCGTGCGGAGGTTTCCTAACCACGTTTTTCTTCAGCGGCTTTAAAAGCTTGTGATATTTAAATCTTAAGTTATGAGACACCCGTAACCTTGTATAAGTCAGAGGTGCGTGCCAGTATTCGAACCCAGACAATTGAAGTGCGAGATTGAAATTCGAACTACAAAGCTATTGCGGCAAAAAAAATTGCATTTACGAAATATGAAAATGGACACAAATAACTTTGTCGCTTTTCATTATGCATTTTTACAATCCGACAGACGTCATTCTCTTCTGATTTTAGCTGAAAACAATTTGAATCACGTACCGTTTTAAATGCTTTAGGTATGCAAATTAGTTGTGGTTAGTTTTCAGTTACTTGTTAAGGACGCTACTCGCGACATAATGCATTTATCCGTGCACGAAGGTTATTTAGTGGAAAGGGCAGGACGCCCTCATGCAGCGTCTGAAGGTCGCGCATACTTATCTCCTATCGTTTCTTGCTCTCTCTCTTAACTGTTATAGCCTTTAATTGATTCTGATACGAGTATTTACAATCGTATACTTCACGCATTCTATTGAACGTGTCATGTTCAATAAATATAAACACTGAATATATAGTAAATATTGTTTCAAATTCTTGCCTTTTGAAAAATTATCTCGTCCGCCCGTGTCGTCGTTTACGTCATTAATATTCATGTGTCCACCAAATTACATAACTCGAGCCGCGCCTTTGTTGCTCGACGGCATTATGGTGTTTCTCGTGTCATTGACGTGACAACTTAAGTGATTATGCTCGGACCTACCTTTTCCTACATATATCTTTGTTATACTGGTTAATCAGTCATATTACCATTATATTAATCTCGATTCGTCTGATGTCCTAATCCTTCAGTTTGACATTAGCTTACTGGCTATAGATAATAATTATATCTTTAGGATTCAACTTTATCATTATTATCTTTGTTTATGGTACCCTACCTATTTCGTGCATGTTGTTGATTCGCACTCAACGTCATTAACATTTATTATATTTGTTCAGCTGTGTTTGCTTTTCTATATTCCCTGTTTCTTCTATGAACATTTTACGTCATTAACTTCTTATTCACGTTAAAACTTACATTTATTGTGCTACATCGTTTTAGTTAACTTTCTTTCAATATGTTCATTGATGATTACTTATTTCTTTATCGTATATTTGTTTATTGACTGTTTCGTGTAACCGACTTTCACTTGACATTGTCTTGCATCGAATGTCAAAAGTTGTTATCAAATATTGAGTTGGAATATTAAAGTTTGATTTATTGTTTCATAAGTTTGAAACTCTCGTAAAAGTTATTATTGTGATGTAAAGTTCGCCATAAATCCATATGGACCTTATGTATTATTTGTGTCTTAAATTCGATGCAGACAATCTCTCGAGCGGACTTTATGAATAATTTCAACTCCATCACGATTTCATCTGCTACTACAATAAAGTCTCGTCGTTTATGATTCATGTTTCGTGTTTTGAATGTTTCTTTTTTCTTTCGTATCCTCTTAAAAGCTTTACGAATGTTTTTGCACGATTTTCAAGACTCTGATTTGTCTGATTCAGTTCATTTATCTTTCATTGCTTCGGAACGAATGCTACGAAAATAAATGATACATCAGTTATCATTTAATAGAGTTGGCGTTATGTATAAAGTTGTCAACAGATCTTTGTATATATAATTATGTTCCAAAGATCTTCTCGAGACGTATTACAGTTTGCTTGCGAAGGCGAGGAGAGAATTAAAAAAAAAGAAAACTTAACATTTTTATTGTAATGCTTCATTTGTATATGTCATAACACACTATTTAAGAAAAAGTCAATCATATTTTATTGGTAATTGTTCCAAAGGATTTAACTGTAAGATATGCAGAGAAGAGAACCATATACCTGCTATAATTAGCGATATGATAATGAACGACTAATAATGCTTTGTATTAGATCACCATTTTGTATATACAGCCAATCTTTGGGTAGACATGATAAAGAAAAGTTGGAGAAAGTAAGAAAGGACGTTTACCATTTGCTTCATTAGTGCTCATAACTATACTTTCTCTATCGCTCTCGATGTTATAAAATGTGTGCTACCAACGAACAGGGCAATACCAGGCGTAGGTACAATTTAATCGACTCCCGTATATCCCAAGCGAAACGTCACCCGCATTTGCCTGTAATCCCCTCCGTGCTCGGGCACCATAGATCTGTTTTTAATGACGGTTCAAGAGATAGTGTGGTGTGCACGGCGATCTGCCGATTTATAGCCGCACGGAATACAAATGAGCAACGGGTTCTCGCATGGCTCTTAATATTGCGAACTTGGAGGCTCGACACGGCGTTGTTTATTGCCTCGTAAACTAGACTCGTGCCGCGAACGGGAATAACTTAGTATTAAGTTACAATTTCTTTGTCACAGCCGTGCGTCGTGCGTTCTGCATGTGGTTTCTCTTGTACCGCTAACACTTAGGTAGCTGATGTATGTTCATCCGTGGTATCCGTATAGTGTGCACGATCGACGATAATTTCACGAGAATCACGAAAGGATCTTAATAAACAGATACGCAGTATGTATATATTAACGTAGCTGGAAAATTCTGTAGCCTCGGTATGGACTTGAAAGGGATATATTAATTATTCAGTACTTCTCGGTAACTGTTTTCTTACTCAACTTTGAAGATTCGAAGTAATATACGTGTATAATAATAACACTAATTACGGTTTGTTATTCTTGTTTCATTTCATATGACGTAATTGTGCGGACTGTAGAATTTAATGTTCACTATTGTCAGTGTGACGTGATTACTTTTACAATAACCCCCTTTCCGGGTGACAGCCGGATCTCGTGTGTTTCATTATTACGAAACACAACGTAATTTCGATTGAGGTAGGACACTTGTGCAACATCCGTTCCAATAGCGTCAACACTTTCACCGATTTCTACTGTGAAACTAATAGCTCGACTAAAATGCTTCAATTGTGATACGTTTTATAACTTTATTACGCATATGTAACGTTATCTTGTACACTTATGGAGAGTGAATCGTCAATTTTTTTTTAATATTCATTAAGTAGTTGTAGTAACCTATAGCTTACGTACGTACATACGTAAATCTATAGTTTACGACATTTGCCGCCGTAAATGTCAACATCATTAATGGTCATTATGGATGACCCATGGGCGAAAGTTTTTACCAAATACAATATTAAGGTCGGCCCTTGAATGTTTTCGCTTAGAACCAGTCTCGTCGAGTGTCATCGAGGTGAACTGACACGAATGCCTCGATACAACAGTCATGAATTAAAGGGAACTACGACACGGCCTAGTAAATTACTAGGTGGTTACTTTAAATTATTCCATAATTAACTCACTTGTCGCTTTTTAGTATCTATGTTTAATTCACTTGAAATTGTTTCTACAAGCGTTATACTTGCATTATTTACATGTGTCTTACCTTTGTTTCTTCTCTAGTCATGTACGTTTTGTGTTTGTTTTTTCGTCTTTCATTATTGTTGTTCATCTTCATTCTTGTAATATCATAGCCAGCATCGAAAGTTACATGAACGCGTAACTTACATATACTCATAACCTAATAGACTATTTCTACATTGCCTATGTGTTAGCATCTCTTGCCAATCAGCCAGGTCTACAGGATTGAGTTGCATAGCTCGCTGCGCGCCGAATCCGATAGCATTAGAAACACGATCCCAATCTGTAGACGTTGGTATAAACAAGCGTTGAGCGCGCAGTGAAAGTGCCGCTCGGAGCGAATCCGATCAGAATTGCGTTAGGTCTCGATTGGACGTGCCCGCTTTAGTTACAGTCCAGTCACAACGGGCCTAGCTTCGATCGCAAAGCTAATCGCCGAAGCCAGATCGATTGCCCGCAATGGGTTTTCTCTAATATGGTCTTCGTTGATCGCAACGAAGCGGTAGGGGTTTCCATGCTGGTGTGTGTCAACATTATTTCCAATTTAATTTGCTCTTTTTTGGGGTTATTAACTTCAGGTACCCATTGATTAAATAGTCTTATATTAAAATTTTGATTAATTGTTCGTGAACTGGCAGCGGGTGCCAATCAAGTCTCGTTAGTTGTCATTTTAGTTATATCAGCATCGTGTTGTGCAAGAGTTCAATCTGTATAATATATTGTTACAACCGTCGTCTGTACTCCTTTGTTCCAACCTATGTTGATTATATTGTGCAGTTTGATTTAGTATGATGTTATTTGCGATTCTATTAATATTCTCCGGTCATTTGTAAGCCCCTAGAATGTCATTAACCATCAAACGACGCTAAGGCTACTAGTGTTCGTTTTCATTATTAATGATCGTATCGAGAGTTCGGACTTAAAATTCTCGTGTAACATTTACTAAGCATTACTTATGTTATGTAACATTTGTAAATACAAACTACTCGTATACGTAATATGAGTAGTTCGTTAGAGTATAAAAAGAAATGGAAAGGAACCCATACACTAAAAATATAACAGACACGTCTCGCAAGTTACCTAGCGGTCTGTATTCTACGTGTCTTCAACTTTCTTAGATCGCGTTACGTAATGCGCGGTAACGTTATATAGGATTAGATTTGCAATCACTTATAAGGCCAGTGAAAGTGTGTTTGACGCTGCGCCAGTCAAAATCGCATTAGAATCCGACCCGACGACTCAGCCTCAGCCGGTCATGCGTGCTCTATTCAATATTTCTGTGAACGAAGTATTCTTCATTTTTAATAAATGTTATCGTTAGTACAGTGTCATTAACATTTACTTAGTGTAATAAAATCATCATAGACGTTATTATTATAATTGCCAGTTTAAATATTTCATTCGTTCAAGTAAATTTATTTAATTTATCCAAATGAATACTATTTCTATTAGTAATTAAATTTCACATGTTGTCACTTTAGTTTCCGACTAAACACCTAAATAAATGCCTTGATGTAAAGAATTACTCTTTCTCTCAAACATCTTTGATAAAATGTCGCATCAATCAGGTTGGTGGAAGTACTTGTAATTAAAGATGCGATTGAATAGTATGAAAATAAATGGATTGTTAGGATTTCTTTAAATAAGATATTGATCTGATAAAATGTCCATTGTGCCATTTTCTGCCCATACCTGAGTTAATCACGGCCATTACACACGCTGAAAAACAAGTAGGTCTAAAAGCCATATTAATAATAGAAAACATTTGTTTACTCTTCTTAATGGCACAATTCCATGTGCTATTCGCCATCGACTCGTAAACAACAAGAAAGTCAAAACAAACCCTCGCCGCAGGTAATAAACAAACATTTGTACAGAGAAATTGCATTACTAAACGATTGTAAGTGCTATGTTGTTGCTTCAGCTCTGTTACTGTATAAAGGAGCTGTATCACCCGCTTCGAGTAACGACTGATACTGGTCTCGAGCTAGTTGTTGTACAACTTTGAGTCAGATTAGCGAACTAAGCGAGCTCTCTTCCATGAGTGGCGGTGATCGACTTGAAATGGTTATTCGTGTGTTGCATTTTCTAACTTGTTATTTTCAAGAGTATATTTTTAATTAAAGATGATAACATCGATACGAAGAGTGGAAAACAAAGTGAAATGTGCGTCCCATTTGATGCAGGCCTAGCCGTGCGTAATCCACAAATCCCGTTAAAACCATTTACTATTTCAGCTGAAGCGATAAACTCTTGTGATACATTTACGTTCATCGACCGTCGTTTACCAAGCCGCGGAGAACAAATCGAGAGGAATGAAATGAAAAGTAGACTGCGTTAATGGAAGTAATAAATATGCAAATAAGAATATTTAGCAAGTTTCCACATTGGTGGCGATGTTTTCTTGTCGAAACCGTAAACAAGAAGGAATTCGACATTATTTTCTGCATAATATTTTTTTCCATTACCATCACAGCAATAACTGTTGTTGTCATTGACATTTGTTAAACATACACCAAATAATAGTTTATCAATATCTATGTAAGTATATTTATGTAGGTACTGCATGAGTATGATTGATTTCACTTACAAGAAAATATTATTCTACAAAAGTGTGTACTTATTGCAAATTATTTATTGTACGATAAATCCACGTTTCTGCAACATTCACTTCTGGCTCATTCAAAGCGAACTTTCTACTTTGCGTTCTTAGTAGCGAACCGAATTGATATCTGATCCGTTCGTTATCAAGTAACTCCTAATCCGTTGACAAAATGAAGTTTGAATTTACGGTGCTTGATTGTCATTTGATATTACCAACTCCTGTCAACCTTTTCGGACGGATTGGATTATATGGGCTCAGTGCCCTTGCCTAATCCGTATTAGCAAACGAGTTTCGTAACGTTGTCATGAAATTGGTTACACTGCACGATTTGCACAAAGCGATCGTCTGCGCGGCTACTGGATAGTCGAGCAATAATCAATTTCGCTTACGAAAATCGCCCAAATGGTACTCGTAAATCATTTTGCGCAAGCGTCCATAGGTTCTTGTAACACCTAACTCTCGTAGCTGTATTATTTTCCATATAAGGTTTTTCGATTATCTATAAATCGATCGTAATGGAAACTGCTGGCGCTGCCGGCCCGTTATTAAGATGCCGCAACCCATCCCCGATTGCTTTATGTGTACTTATAAGATTGTGTGCGTATTAAATCATCCCTATGTTCTATTGCTTTTATGGTTCTATGCAAATTGGACTCCCCAGTTGGGAGCGTGCTGAGAAAATTATCGTTCATTTGAGATTAGCGCGTCTCGTGCCAATGATATATATATGCACATGTATGTTTTATAATCTGTTGTGATATGGATATTATTTAGTGTGCAACGTGCGTTAAGTCTGAAATTTAAAGCTGGAAATATTTTTTTTATTTAAAGCGAATTGATAAAAAGTTAATACAATGGAAATGATGTCGAAACTATTAATGAAGAAATATATACATACCAAAAAGAGACTTTTCCAAGTTCTAATTGTTACGCATGCAGAAGCTTGAATGGAATATAAATTGGACGTAATATCACCATTGAAAGTTTTATCTGTTACATAAACAAAGAGAAATCCCCAAGCGCCGTTCAGAGCAATAAGACTTGTAGCTAAATGACTGGAACTGCACAACCGGAACCGATCGCCTTCTAAAAGTTTAAAAAGAGTAAGAGACGCTTGTGTAATACGACGAAAAATGAGAACTTGTGTCTAGTCGAATATGTTTACTAGAAATTTCTATTAACAATATGAGGGGAGCCCTTAACAAAATTATGCTAGAATCAAATAGAATGCATTCCGTATCCGATTGCTTAATTAACTTTCCCTTTATTATAATGATGGTTATAACTTTGTTAAATGCCACACCATTAGCTTAGTTCGATGAACCCTAATAGTAGTTAGCCACTGGCATTCCAAATTATAAGAAATATAGAGATTTATTGAAATCGTGCATTTGTTTGTTTTCGTCGGTGCCACGCACATAACCTCCGGTCACGAATATTAAAAACGTTTTATATACTCGCTGACGACTTACGCAACACAGAGTAGCCTATAAACGTCGGGATAGTTCCTCTCGTAACTTTCACCTAACATGAATCGGTAATAATCAGTCGGCCCGTAATAACCGTCATAACTCGCAATAAACTCCCGCGTCGCAACGCATTTGCGAGAGAGCGAGAGTGGATACGGAATTAATTTGGTACGAGCACGCGACGCTTTGAAAAGGTCGTCGAAACGGCTGATCACTTTCATGTGATACACGGTGTGGTTTCCACGCTATGCCAACTAATTGCCACTGTCTTAGATTCCGCTCACGCGTAAGGATGACATTGGCCTGCGCGGACGACGGGCAAATTGATACCGGCATGGAAGTGGTAGTAAAAGCGAGAGCCATTGCATTTTACAACAAGATGAAATGATACTACCAAAAATCGTGCAACTGTCATAGAACACGCCGTTGTTAGGAGATAAATTACAGGATAACAAATGAGCATAGATTTGTTTCATATCGGTTTTCTTATCGCGACCCTATCAAATAATCCGTATAATGTAACACACACAGTATGTTAAATCGGGGATGTGCAAACATGTTAGGCCCGAGAGTTATTCAACCAGGCCATGGTTAAGCAGTTCGATGAGATCACTGCGCTTGCGAAAGAGACCTTAGTTATTTACATTTCCTGCGTTCATAATCGTTATAGCCATTAGCATATATCACTGTAACTGTTTGAGATCCAAGCGAAGGTGTTAATCAAATTATGCCTTTATCGAATGTTGAGAAATATTTTGTGTTCTCCTTTGCACTCCATGTGTACTTTTGGTTCGGTAGTCTCATCCTTCTTTGCCGTAATCGTGATCAAACTCTCTTCCGACTCTTCAGGCTCTTTATAACTATACTATCTCCAAGGCGAACTTTAATAGCCACTTTCTTGGCAAACGTGCACCATCCTTGACCCGTTCTATTATACATTTTTCACAAGTGCTATTTAGGTCAACCGTGGAGTCAAAATTTTCACCGTTCTGCTCAATTTGATATTTTTAAAACGCCGACCGAAAAGCTTATGTTGTCAATTTTGTTATTCCACGAATTGTATATTGTAATTTAGTTTGGGCCCGACTGTGATAAGATAACTAGTACGGTATAATGAATTTGCTTTTTGTTTTCGTACAGATAAGTTTTATTAAGTGTTTTTAATTAAACTTATTTGCATAATTTATTAGGACTTCTCATAATAACAGTCTTATTGTTCTTAAATACTTTTTTGCCTAAAGTGTTGAATTTTTATTTATTATATTAGCACGATCACGAGTTCAGAGGTTCGAAATTTGAATTTATTGAATTATAATTAAAATAGACGCATTCTCGATACAATGTAAGCTACATATAACTTTCAAAGAAAACTGTCATCATTAAAGTTTGTTCTTTTCAATTATAGATAAGTACGAGATGTTTTTGTTCCAATACTAAACAAACTGATCAACAATGACCGTTTCTACGTGAACCACACAACACCGTAATATCGTAACGTAAACGAGGTAACAATAGTTGCAATTTACACATGGTAATAAAAACGTACCGAGTGGATTTTTTGACGACTTCTTATCGAACCCCGTAATCGACAGGTAAAGAATAGATACGTACTATTGTCATATGTTTTGTTTACTTTCTTCGACCTATTTATTGTTCCACGGTTTCCTCTCGTAGTGTAAGGGTTTTAGACCTTAGTCTACCACGCTGACCACGCGCGGATCGGCAGACTTCCGACCCTTTTTTTTATGTACATTTATTAATTCTATGTATACATATATATACAACAAGAACCTATCAATACTGTTTCACAAACGATCCTAGTAACGAACTACGTCAATCCGACGCGACTGGTTACTCATCAAAGTTCACTTTCACCCGTCCCGGTGGACGGCGAACAGGCAAAAGGTCGTTGGGTACAACACGGGAAGGTGACTTGTGTGATTTTTTTTTTTTACACCTACACAAAAGTTATAATTAATTACAAGTGCGAAGGTGTTCGTCTCTGACCCGAGACGAATGGAAAAAAAGCACTGCTTTCACATAAATATCGTCTTCTACGTTTCGTTTTTGTTTGTCTTCCAATGAATTAAAACTAATTGTTTTTTCCAAGATTATGCTTTTTGTTAGCTCGAGTATATAACAGTATAGCGAAAGTTATTTTTATGATATAAAGACACGCAAGTAGGTAAATATAACAACAGTTGAAAGCGAAGTCAATGCGTTTTGAAATTTTGAGACTTTTTTGTATTAAGCTTAGAATGGTTTTAATCACTATTGTGGGTCTTCTATTTCATTAGATATTAACACAAATTGTAACTTGTTTACGCCAAAATCCGTTTGCAAGTTATATCAAACCACAAATGTATATGACTTAATAGAAAGCACAAAGTATATCTGTGGCAAACATAACATTTTTCAGCTTTCAACCTGTATTTGAGTGTTTCGAAGTCATTAATAACGTGTTTTCATATGTTATAAGTTTTGGGTAAAATTGTACCTCTATATGTCTCATTAAACTTTCATTTATGATATACGAATTTTGAGTCATCCAGAGGTTTAATGTCGTTTTGTTGGTAAAGTGTAAAAGTTTTGGAATTATTAGAATGAAACTAGATATGATAAAAGTACATTTTCTTCGACATTCAATATTGTCAATTTTTGTAATCGTGATTGTTGTACTAACAAATCACGGGTCCATGTCGTTTTTGGGAATGACTTACTGCTCCCCGTAACTAGATATTGCACTACCCTTGAACCATCTGAGTTGCATTTATTCAACAGCTGTCTAGGAAGCATTCACGTTTCCGTGTTTATCGGAACATTACTTTTATCCCTTACTTATGTTAGTGTATTTTTTTTAATTACAGGTAAGTCATTGGACATTTACGATCATCGCTATGAGTACACGGTAAGTCATACATTTTTTATTCAAAGATTTAAACCACATCGTTGAAATAAATCCTTTTACGTAAACGAATCACGAACCCGATAAGAAGTTTATCTTGTTTATATAAAACAACTCGAGTACGTTTTATTATAAGTGATATTTCATCATACTAACACATACATCTATCTTCGTGCACATATATATCATATACAAACCTATTTGTTTATACACATTGTCGTTGAGCAAACCAAATTCCCTTATCTCCCCGACAACCGGGTTTTAAAATCTGGCAAGACACAGTGCTAGTTAGTGTTTTTTTTACATCGCCAGGAAAGTAAACAACGTTTTAATTGCGGAGCGATTAGGGTTGTAAAGCTTTCCGGTGCATCGACGCCGGTGATAGTCTCGCGGTGCGCCGCATCGGCACTCCCACTCGGCGATCGCGGCCGCGGCCGACTCGCGCTCGTTCGCTCCAGTCCTCTGCCGGCTATCGCGGCGCACGCACGCGACCACCTCTGCCGCGCCTCCGATGTTAGTCTACGATTACGACATCGCGCCGCAACTCGGACTTTTCACCGTGACAGTGAACGTAACTTTTTTGAATATGGGTTAAACGTATCAGTCGACGATATGAGTCCGGGCGAGCGCGCCGCCCTCGGGCGCCGCGAACCCCCTCGCCCTCACTACGCAGCCACGGCGCCTGGATACCCGCCACCATACTATCCGCCCTACGGTGTGCCACATCCTAATGCATGGCTTGGTGCGCCGCTTATCTCTATGGCGGGTCGTACCGCTCCGCCTCGACACACGCCTGTTTCTAAGCTGGCGATGCAAGCTCAGGGTGCTCCTCTCATCATACAGAATCGACAAGATAGGCGCAAGTATACCACCGTACCGGAACAACGAAACCACCGACCACCCGGAAATGTTGACCATGCAACGAGGGACCGATGCGAGGCACCCGATGGGATTCGAACGCGAAATCAACAGCAACCAGCGCGAGCGACACGGAACGGCCGCAACAACAATAATAACAACACAGATGCAGTTAGTGTCGCTAGCGATGAAAGTTCGGGCTCTACAAATTCGGAAACGATGTTGCCGAGGATTATAAAGCCTCGTAAAAGGCGTAAGAAGGACAGAAAGCCTAATAATATCATCCCACACGATTTGTCTGTTGCTGCATTGGATTTCGGCGAGGTAGCAGACCACTGTGCAGTTCCCACTATGGGCACGATGTCGCGCGGCATTTACGACGAAACTTATTGCAGAGAAATTCCATTGCCATATCGTTTAGATGTGAAAGTGTTAGATTACCCAGATCCGACACCAGAGACCTATAGAATGAATGCGTTAGGCGAAGCGTTTGAAGCCACTCGTTTTGGATTAGCTGAGGCTACTTCACCGTTGGAGTCGGCGGTCAGTTCTTGTCAGTGCCGTTACTGTGACCCTGTGGGACAAATATGGGACGCCGACTCTATAGCGGATTTACTCGACGAAAATTCTAGTGGTGATTTCGCTCCCACAAAATTGGAGGATTCGATGAAGGTTGTTGGATCTCTTGGTAGGCGAGCTGTAGACACAACCTTGCGACGCAGCTGGAGTGATCCTTCTTCACGTGTACCACAACGGCTCGATGAGAACACCAGTGACATGCTTTCATCGCCTAATTTGTATTCTTTGTTCCCAACAAAACGATCCAATTCTCCCGAGCGATCGTCTTTGGCATTGGAAATATCATCGGAAATTGTCACATCTATTAATGGCCACCGTGATCTGGAGATCAAACTATTTTCGACTTCGCCCCTGACAGCGAACTCAGAGAGGCGCTCATTCTTCGGTGATAAAAGTGAAAGTGTCGTGAACAGATGTACGATTGCGAACTACGATTTAAAAGCAAACAGTGCAGTGAGTGGCAACAAAGTCGTGTCCGACGTTAACGCTGGCGGCAAACAGAGTGATGCAGTGGATCCGGGGTGCTCGTCTTCGTTAAAAATTGTTGGCGAATCCCCGCCCAACATTTGTGATTTAGCCTTAGTTACTACCTAAGGCCCTTGTGATCGAATTACGGTTTATGCTAAGTGAATGCGTATGTCGTCAATCAGTCCAGGGAGCTCACGCTCGCCATTTGAGCTGGACTCAAATTGTCACAGCGAGGCATGCACGGAGCGTCTCATAGCGACCCAAAAAAATTTTTGAGATCTCCGAATCGGTTTCCTGTAGATTCTATAATTAATTTATTATTAACACTCTAGCTTAGGAAGCTGAAATGGAGCTTTGTCTGGATGTTTCGTAGTTATGATTCGTCGTTTAAATTTAAAGCGATTTACGTGCAATGTTCTAAAAGTGCATGTGTAGAGTATGAAAAGAGAACTATTGTCGGCATTTAATGACGGTTATAAAGGAATAGGCACACGATGGGTAGTTGTTATAGTAATCCGGGCCGCGATTACCTGCGCCGGTGTATCTGCTGCCCTAACTCGTGCGCAATTAGCGTTTCACACTACTGACACGGTTCTGCGAGTGCGGCGGTGCGCTCAAAGTTGCGGTTTCCCGCGGTTTTCACCGCGCCACTCGTTCCGGGTGGCGCCTCGTGCGCACCGGTTCATAGTGCTAATGACTTTTTTTTTGTACTCACTTCTAATGGCTCTTGGCTCACTTTTACCTTAAACGCCTTTTTTTTTATGAACGCCTGACCGCCGTCGGTGTGGTATTAACGTAAATTGTACTACTGTGCCACATTACGTTTTGTATTATAAGTATGCGAAATCGTAATTTTCACAAACGTACCTTTAATAAAAAGGCAAAATCATTTCTCATCTGCTAGTACGGTGTTACTAAGTCGATTATAATTGGTAATTTCAACATCATCTATTCTTATCACTATCTCAAAAATAAACATATATTGATCGTACCATTAATCTATATATGTCCAGTTATAATTCATATAGAGCGGTAGCACGTTATGTTTTATTGTTCATCAATCAATCTGTCTATTATTCTGTCAATCAATCATATTATAGTCGTTCGGTTTTATTCTAATAATGACTATATTACTGTCTCTTTCTGTATTAAGGAAACGATTAATTAATTTTCTAATATTTTAAGTCTCGTTGCTAAACAATGTTTGTTCGCTTCACCTAAATCAGTATTATACAGTATGTCGGTTGAAGTTGTTTTAAAAAAATGTAGCCTTTCACCGAACGTTGTATAGCTACGGTTACATAAAAGGTGCAGTGTTGATAAGAGGCCTCGATGGAGGTTTTTTTTTCTTTTTTATTTATTTCACCGACTTCGTTATCTGTGTTTGTTGAACGAGCGCGGTAGGTCATTCACTTCATTAGGTGGCCGTTGATGGTTCTAACCTGGATTTGCATAGTTCGCATGTAACACGTAGATAGATCCGTATGGGCTCTTTCCTTTAACACGTGACACCGAATGTCGGCGAGCCAACATTGCTGATGAATTTACTTCGTTAATTAACTTTCGCGTCGTACGCTTGTCAATTTGTACGTAGCGTATGCACTTTGCTCGCTAAAGGTTACCGGAACTGAATAATGCCATAAATGATTTTGTTAATTTTAACGTGTACGTAGTAGATATAGTTACGTAACGTGGAGAGCACATGGACGTATTTCGCGTTGCCCGTTAATGTTAAAGATGTTTTAGCGACGTAAGTTTACCAAAATGTTTACGTTGCAACCGAATGAATATTGTGACCGTGACGCGAATTATGAACGGCGAATCAATAAATCGCTTACTATGTTACTGTTTTGCTTTCTTGTAGTTGTTTCCTCTTTTTTTTTTTGTTTTTAATTTAAGCAGGGGTCCAAAAGTGTTAGGAGTGATTGTTCCAGATAAAGTTCCATAATGTAGATAATGTGAATATATAAGTTATTCGTGGATCTGTACGTCGCGGTACACGCCCGTCGCTATCGTTGGGTTTTACACTCCATGGGCTGTTTTGTAGTCCTCTTTTGTTTTTTTATTTTCATTTTTGTGCTGTGTTTGCTTATATTACTCGGCGCGTGCGTGGGACGGCATGATAAATTGGTTCTTGCTTTATTTTTATTTTTTTCTCTACGATAGGCTCGACGTAGACGAGAAGTTATTACCGGCCTCTTATCTGCTTAAAATTCTGACTTTAATGCGCATCAGCGACACGCTGTCGATTGCGTTAGCGTCGCACTCACAGTTGAAACCGGTCATATTTTGACTGTCCGCTACGCTCGCTGTTAATTTATTTTATCTAAAATTTAAGAATGCCATGTCATACGATTCAGTTAAGAGCATTGTAATTTATCGTCGAATGTCAGATATTAATTCAAATACTCTTTCTCAATGCGTATTGGAGTCGGAAATGTTCGGCAGGAAGCGGTGTAGAATGTAACTTGATTCGGACCTCGAAAACGGCGAGCCAGCAGTGGTGGGAATGAGTAAGGGCGTGGCACCATTCGCAGTTGTGAAACTCAACGATACACCTCACCGTAGTTGTAAACGTAAATAGGCTATGTCTAACTTACCGAGTGAATGCATTTTGTATATGTATAAAATTATTATAGGTTTAATATTTTGTTTGTGTACGTCGTGAGGCACGAGTTACACGCTTGCACACTATTTTTGTACAATAAAAACCATCATGTCCTGACATGTCTTGTTTTATTTCGACGCCATGTACTCACAGATGGATGCAGATCACCTAGCGATTCCTCCTCGAATTCTCAGATAACGACAGTTATTTTCCTCGACACATGTGTCTGCGATGTGGAAAAATTGTAATAAGCACAATAAATCTACGTCAGTGTTAATTGTTCTTCGGAACGTTAATAACCGGCTTCCAGTAAATTAATTAATACTCTGTCACGTGTACGTATATATATGTACGCGATGAAAGCGATTCGCTGAAAAATAGTAATATAAAAATAACCAGAAACGTGTTTACATAAACTGTGCGGCTATTTACATAACTCGCGAACGCAACTTTCCATTGTGGTCGAGAACGGCTTTCGGTTAGTTACGCGTTTCGCCATTGTGGCCGATGTTTACAAAAGGATCGTCCCGGCGCATATCACGGACGGCACGCGACTTATATACATATGCGGTGAATTGATAATGTGCAAATTGAAATGTTTCGATCCACGTTGTGATCGAACGTCGATCGAGACGATTGCTTGCAGACACGTACAATGGCTTGGAAAGTAATCGTAATGCGATCGCAGGCATCGTTTTTTTTTTATAATTAAACGGCTATAATAAATAAACGGCTTTTCACTTGTAAAACTTGTAACGAGCCCGTATCGGAATACCTAACGTAACATCACGCCTGTAATCCCCTTAGAGGGGTAGGCAGAGGAGTGTAGTATAACCCCACATTTCACCAGTTACGTTTAAGTCCCACAATGGAATAGGTGGTGAGCCTATTGCCATGCATTGGCCACACATCCAGACTGAGTCACGACTAGAAATTCCAAATTAGAATAATCCAACGGTACCCAACCCGGGATTTGAACCCAGGACCTCCCGATCGGCAGTCGCGCTAGCAACCGCCCGACCAAGCAACGAGGCAGTCGGAATACCTAACGTTTTATTTATTCATTCACGAAACGTTAATACACCCGATGACTTTGATATGACATTGGTAAATTATGAATATTGCTACGTTGATTACGCTTATAAATCACAAATTGTTCTATCGCTGTAAGTAACGGTGGCCAGTGACATGTCCGATAGCAGACCGATAAGGTGACATGTTACATGGACACGTTCTCGCGTTTCTGATTTTTTTTTTTTAATTCTTACGTGTTATATCGATATTTTATACGAATATTTGTACGTAACGATGTTTCATGTGAGATTTTTAAAAAAATCCGTCGAATGTAATTTTCTGTTATTCGTATACAATTAGTACGATAAAATTAGGAGAAAGGAATTTTATCTTCCACGCCAACAGTAATGTGTCAACAAAATAAAAACATTAATTATTCTTATCGTGAAATAAGCCAAGATACGGCGTCAAAATCGGTCGTTTGCATTGAGAACAGTCTATCAACAAAACATAACATGTACACTGTACCTACAATCTACGTATTATTATCCATATTGAATGTATGAATCCTACTACCTATTTAATATACAACGTAAGATTATCGTCCAATGTTCGAACAATAAGCCTTCAGCGTGCAACCCATATTTTATACCGATAACGTAATAAATCGCTGGCACTCGCAGTATATACCAAACGCCGCCCGGTGCGATACTGATACGTTTGAGAAATCTTTTTTCTTACTTGTGTGTTACTTTGTTGCCGGCAAGGACACAGCTATGGCCAATGTCATTTTTACGTGTATCGCCGCTCTTCGATTGTTTCATACGAACACTCGCCCTCGACCGCCTCTATCGCTTTTATAAGTGATCTTATACGTATAATAGGTATGTTGTATATATTTATACGTTCGGTTTTATGAGTTTGTTTATGAAATCCCGGGTGCTGGGATATTCATGAGAGCGTTTCGACCTTGAACCGATATCTGCTCCCGAGCATCGCAAACTGAAACGATGTCGTGAATTATTACCAATAATATCTTTTGTTCAATAGAGTTTGTTTTAAAGTCACCTTCGATTAAATTTGTGACGGCGCGCGTGGTTTTGCATGATTAAGTGCATTTTTTAATGGATGAGAATTTTCGTTTATTATTGTTAACCCTTGTATGTAAGCCTTTTTGATTTTCTCTTATATTCATTCTGTACATATCTATATTTAGATTGTATATAGTCTTCTTACTGTGGACGATCATTAGTATAATTGTTTGATGAAAAATTATGATTAATTGAACGAATTTTTAAAAAAGCAATCGCGTTCCCATAATTAATTTTAATTTGCAGAAACGATTGTTGGGAATATTTAATGGACAATTAGCTGTCACGATATGACATCTAATAGTCGTGTTAGCTAATAGGGCGATCAGTAATTTTCATCATTGTTCACCGTTTAGTTTCTAAGGTAAACATGTTTCTATTCATCTGTGTCCGGTTGATGCAATTGTTAGTGACGCTGACCGCTGAGCCTAGGGTTCTGGATTTGATTCCCATTAATTACAAATGTCTGTCCAATGTAAAGTATATGTATCTATACATTTTAATAGCCGAGTAGTTTGAAAGCAAAAAGCCGTCTGTTGAGGATTTTCCGAGATAATCGCTATATTTGATGCGACACCTTTCGTTTCTGAGGCGTACCTCTACGCGGATATTCTTCTCTTCGACAAGTGGAGCAAAAAAATCTATGTCATTACCACTAGAGTTAACAGTTCAATCAGCGCATTTCTTTATCGGCTGATACAGGTATATAAAATTCAGTTTATCTAGTGACCTATATTTAGTTTCGAAATTTTAATACTTACGTACAGTGACGTTTAGGTAATATCTAAGACAAAGACCTAATACAGAACCTAAAGATTTCCACCGACAGCTGTACCAACGAAATTATTTCGTCTCTTCTAGTCGTTACTTGTTTTTTTTTTATTTAATTATATACGAGTTTTTGTTATCACTCGGAATAGTAACAACAGTCGTATTGTTCCAGTCAAATCTCTATGATTAAAAATCACATGCATTACTATGGCACACTTTACTACAGCAGATATTAGGTACACTACTTTCTAGCAATCTTCATTCGCATGCAACAACTTGTGTATTCTCATGGCCGAAGAACATTTTCTCATCATTTCCGTTATCGACTTTTTCAATTTTCAAATATGTTGCTATTTTAACTAGTAATTAAGTAGCTGCCAATTAACTTTTAATTAAACTTGTTAAGGGATTTAAAAAACGTAACATCACGTCTGTAATCCCCTAAGGGGTAGGCAGAGGAGTGTAGTACAAGTCCCACAATGGAATAGGTAGTGAGCCTATTGCCATGCACCGGGCACACATCCAGACTCTGAGTCACTGCTAGAAATTCTAAATTAGAAAAATCCAACAGTATCCAACCCGGCATTTGAACCCAGGACCTCCCGATCGGCAGTCGCGCTAGCAACCGCCCGACCAACGAGGCAGTCCAAGTCCAAGTTAAGGGAGTTACTACTTTTATTAATTTACTTAACTTTGTTTCCCTGATATATTGATAATTACAGAATTTGTTATATTCTTTGCGGGCACATGAAAGTTTAATATTATCCTCTTCACGGCTGGACACTAACAGCGTTGGCAGGTAGACACCGAGTACCAAATATGTCTCTGTCTATCCATACTTATCTGATGTATTTGAACATTCATCACTGTCTTCATACATAAACCCCGCTTTGGGACACCTCGTCTCCCCCACAGTTACGTAACGCTCACCTACCTAATCGAACAGAACGTTCGAGCTTCTCAATCTTTTACGTTCACCCATAAAATTCTCCCGTCCGATGTCCTTCAGCCGTATCGATTGGTGGATTGATGCCCTTCGAACGGAGGTCGCGTACAACACGGCGAGGGGGTGCGACGGATGAAAATAGTGACACAAGTGCAACGCTCACGTTCCATTGTTGTTCCATTCCAGTTCGGCTGTCGTCGACCTCAGCGAGCTGTGTCCGTCCACGTTACACACGAGGCTGTTGTTATTGTGCACGTGATGCGTGTCATTGTGTGCCCGCCAGCCGCTGGTGCTGTCTATTCTTCTTGTTGTATTCAATTTTCCGTTTCAATTACATCGGACACGCGCGCGGGTTCCGCTCCGACCTTGCCGGCGTGGCTCTCGTTGCGCAGTTTCAATGATTCCGGTCGTCAAAATTGTATATGTAAATGGAACTTTTATATGCCGGTCGGTAACTCTTAGATCTGTGTCGGTTATCGCCTTTTTCTATACTAATATTATAAAGAGGAAAGATTTGTGTGTGTGTGTGTGTGTATGTAACGAATAGGCTCAAAAACTACT
>DWDX01000940.1:0-21664 GCA_018245675.1 Agara michaeli | reverse complement strand
TATATATATATATATAAGTATTATATAGTATGCTGAGTTGGAAGTTTTAAATTCGATTCCTATCCAGAATAAATACTTGATTGTCGACAACAAGTTATAGTTCGGTGTTACGTGTAAAGCTATCTGTTTAAGTATGTATGGGGGAATTTATATATTATGTACTTTGTCAGTTGTATGAATCGGTTGCTATTATTATTGAATGTTTTACACACATATCGGCGGTGTCGAGGCAAATTTGACCGGTTTTTCATTCTTTATAATGTTAATATCTACACCTAAGCTTTTATCTTCAACCAGAACTTACGATAATTCATTTAACCTCAGATTTCTCACAGTCAAATCATTCTTGTAATGGAACGGCGGTCTAAATGGTGCCGATGCAACAACGGTGGTCCCCGACCGTGAAAACCTTACGAAAGCTTTCGTAATCTTCGCAATTACGCGAGCACCGCCCGTGACGCAGGTGGCCGCGGGCTCCGATCGACTGTGAAATGGACGAAGGGTAGTTGCTCATCGCCGTTTCCACTTTATACCCCCGTGATAACTATATCAGTACATACTTGTAAGTGAACGTGATGTATTTTAAATGAGGAAGGGGCTATGTCCGATGACTGCTACCTTTGTCATAGACCATATACTCATTTTTCCCGCACAAAAACTTTCTGTATTTTTTTTTGTTTGTTAAATTAAATAAATAAGCACACACACACTAATTCAGTGACTATCTCTTTTCCTTATTATAATTGTATCCGTAAAATATAAATCCGTTATATTTCGCGAGTGGAAGATTAATTTAAGCTTACATTGACTATGTGGCTATTATATGTAAATAAATAAACGAATAATTAGAACTCTTATTTTGGACATAGAGTAACTCGGAGATTTTGTATTTATAATAAATATTTCCATATCTGTAAGAACAATATGCAGGTGAGATTCATTGCGAATTCAAAGTTACAGTAACGATATCCAAATACAAAAAAACGGGACATCCAAATCAATCCAATACATACGGTTAGCTTGATCAGGTCACGTGCACTTACCTGCAGGCGAGAAAAAAACATATTAGCGAATGTAACAAAGGGCTCCAGGTGGCGCTGGCGGCAGATCCATTTATAACGCGAAAGGTGCGCATCGATTGCAACGGTATTGATATGAGACACGTGCATGGAGAAAAAGAAGTGCAAAAAAAGCTGTGTCATTACACATATGACTGCTGTTCTGAAACTTACATGGATTCAGATGTCTGGGCAACGTGTCGACCCCTACACTACATTATATCGGGCTCCAATATTCTGTTTTCGATGGCGTCCATACAATTTACCTTTTCGTTATTATTTAGGTACCTTTACACTTTTACCTTAACTATTTGCATTTTGATTTTGCTCCTTATGTAGTTGTTCAAACAAATTAATCTCAAAAACCGTCGAACGACAACGCAGCATGTTTCGGTGACCGTTCAAACCGAACACTAATCACTCATAATTCAGTTTCGTAATGGTCCGAGCGCGATATGCGATAAGTTCGGTCGTTCGATCGTTTACAACAGCGACAGCTCCGGCTGGCCGCTAGCCGTAGAGGTCACGGCTAGGGCCACGCTACCGATGGCTGCCGTTGACTGTTTCACTTACTTCGACATAAATAATTTATAACACAAATGTTATGACAGACATAACGTGTCGCTGGAACGCGAAGTTGGAAGACATCGACGCACACATTGCCGTTTAAATTAATCAAGTAGTACTTGCACGGTTAATCTATCAGAATACCGGGGCAGGAATGAGGTAACGGAGCCCGGTGCAGCTTAATCATTTGCTATAGTCGTGTCCCCAGAATTACAGCAGTTTCGGACACGCAAGCGTTTTGGGACTTCACGAGCTTAAGATCGTAATCACTCAACCGTGATATGAAATCACATTTTGTCACAGTATTAAAAATTGCTTTGGGAAATAGCAGAACAATGTCGGCTCCGTTTTAAATTGAACCATTTATTGTTAGACAATAAGGAATTAAATATATTTGTAGATACCGAAATCCTTTAATGGCCGAGCGGTTGACGGAGCTCCTTAAATGTCTACGAGCACTTTATCTAATCTGATCGCTAATCTTTTGTTTAAACCATGTATAGAGATTTATAAATGAGTATTTATTTTTAATAATGTAACACGTAATTGTTCATATGCCTTAAACCCGAGAGTAAATTTTTTGTAACGTATAAACCTTTACCATATCTTACGAATGTATAATTTGTATTCAATGACGGCTATTAACTCAATCGTTAATATTGAAACGAGGAAAATTGAAAGACGGCTTTACGTTCTGAATCGCGTGACGTTAAATATTGCATCGCTCGAACGATGAATGTTCACGAAAAATCTCAGTAAAAGCAATAACGAAAGTCACAAGACATATTACTGAAATATTTGGGCAGCAAGTAGGGTATTCATCACGGTACAGAGGTGACTTATTACTAAGAAATAGAATCTTGGATTGTAAGAATGATATACGTCAAAATACAAACATTTCATAACAAACATATTCAAGTTCTACAACGCCATTGGAGTTCGTTCATAAAACTTGCAAAACATCGTGCGATTACTGTTACATCGGTATAAACGGCGATTCAGCGATATTCCCGATAATATTTTCCTCACAAATACGACTCTTTGGCAAAACATGTTTAAACCACACCCCAGACGTCACATAATTGGCACAAGACCACTCAAGGGCTCTCCTAAATCGGCAATAGAAACTCACAAACCGGAAAAACATTATGGCGATCTAATTCTGTTTATATTTGTGCTATACGGAAGTCGAAAGCTGCGGTAGTTTTTCTGCGAGCACCACCCCAGGCCACGTGTCTCGAGATTGTGAATCAGAAATAAATGCGGCCTTAGAGCCGACCCTTGTGGCACACCTGCTTGGAAACGTGAGGTCTTTGATTTTGTGACGAACGAATCCGCTCCTTATTGCTATTCTAATAGGAATATGTGTATAGGAATGCTCAGATTGTACGCAGCGAGCACATATTTGGCAGGAAGAGGGTGTCTATTGAATTATATTTAGTCGAAAGCTCCCTGTGGGTATGATTAAACAAACGATAGGCGACAAGGTGCGCGCGGCACGCTCTACTGTGCGGCGATATTCTCGGATGTTGTTCGCTTATTATCCCATTCCCCTATTCGGTGTTATTATTCTCATCATGTGCATACTCATTAGTTCTTTAAAATCAGTAGCAGCACTAAGACATTCACAACATAATATAAGGCCATTTCCAATTGTTTTAGGCATATACAAGAATATTATATTTTCGTCAATAGCATCATTTTTCTAACAGTGCGTTAATAATATTGTAGCGTCTTTTTTCAGCACGGTCTGTGCACGTCAGTGGTTAGGAACTGTATCGAAGCAAGAAGAAAGTGCGGAGAAGCTGGAGCTACCGAACTCCATGTCCACGGCTAGTAGTGAACGGATGTCGGCTGATGATGATGACGTCATTAATCATGCAAGTGTACAGTTATAGCTACACAATCTAATATACCCTATACTTTGTTAGTGGTACATTTAATCAAAATAAAAAAATAATGTAAATACATTCCCTGCGAGGGCAAGTAATTATCTCACATTCATCTATATTTAATCTCTCATAAGTGTAATACCACAATATTTAAGCTTTTCATACATTAAAAGTTAATCTAATTCCAACCTTAAGATTGCTCTGTAAAGAACCATGAAACTTCGCAATGGTAAATTGATAGTTCTTTAAAACGACCCCTCGAAAGTTAAGAAGTCAATAAGATTATAGTTAAACGTTTGATAGGCCGTACTGAATGGTGATTGAGTTCAAAATGGAAGGTTTCTTGTTGTTTTGATTATAAGTGGTAAGTTTGTGCTGAGTCGCTACGGGGTATAAAAAAGGCTTTTTTCTTCAGTTGCGAGAGGCGCGCGCGCACGCCAGATGGCGTGAGGGGCATTGACTCCTTAAATATTTTTTTTTGTTTAAATCGCGACCCCTAAGTGCGGTCGGGGGAGCGGTTAATTTGAAGTAAGTAGCGCCATTGTGGTTGGATAAATGTTGGTAAAACTTGCCAAATGCCGTGCCAAAACGTGCTATTTTTCAGCGGATCATAATTTTCTGTTCATACCGGCGAAAGGGGAAATTTAATTTAATCACATAATATGGCATTGAATGAAATCTACATTATGAGTAATTGTGCACTTTACTTGTAAATTTGAGTTTTAAATGAATTTTAGCTTGTGTCGGCTACAGTAGCAATAAGTCTTAATAGGCTGAACATCT
The DNA here is from genome assembly GCA_018245675.1 of Agara michaeli. Lineage (NCBI taxonomy): Eukaryota > Metazoa > Arthropoda > Insecta > Lepidoptera > Hesperiidae > Agara > Agara michaeli. The sequence goes on along the minus strand of DWDX01000940.1, from coordinate 17,364 downwards.
ACAATTCATGTCTAATATCATTTCACCACCTACTAAAGTCTAATTTAAGCTTTGCAACTTCCATGGCTGTGTTTAGGGTAGACAGACTCATACTAAGGCTGACAGAAGGTATCAAACATACGAGTGGTCCTTTGGTTGGCGAAGCGTAGCTGTTATTAATTTCAATTAAAATTTCCCTTCTATCTGTTATGATCGGTTGCAAATGTCCATAGATCGGGGTCCGTTCTTGCTATTTATATACATACATATGTATGTAATAAGAAAATGTATGTTTAATACTTACAGAAAAGAAACTATAGAAGATCATTTAAAAAAGAAACGAAAGTAAAAATAACTTAAACAATTACCATCCGAACAATAGCTTGTGTTATTTCTTATTTACATAATTCAGTGTGGAGATATGACCCTCATCAATTAAGATCAGCCTTTGTCTGCTGCATATTATAATAGTGTAACATTACTTAGCTTAAAATTGTAATCAAGTACTCGTAAGTGATCCTTATATTATAAATAGTACTTTCAAAGTTGTGTAATTGTCATCTACATATCGGCATATTTTTCAATCGCCCGCTATAACTACACAGTCTGCAAAACATGGCGTCAAAACGAGAAAAACAAAAACATTTCGAAAATAGAACAGCGCGTGCGTTCGGATACACGCTCCGGTAATTGTATGTTTCGGAAACAATGCGATCACCTGCGCGTATACGAACACGCAAAATATATTTTTGCATGTTGAAAATAAAAACGCGACCAGTGGTAAAAAATATAAAAGTATGCACCACTCATTCAATGTTTTGATGGTTAAATTGTTGCCAGGGCATTGATGGCTGCGGGCGATTTTAAAGATAGGGAAGATCGTCTTAAGGTCGCGAATTTAAGCAACTTTATTAAATTTTCCATTGAATATTAAATTATAACCTAATATTTTAAATAAAAAGCCACGATAACCCACCTCCTTGAAACCACTAATGTAGGTAAACGACATGTCGAATACTTAGAAGACCCGAATGTAAGGTAAGTAACAAATTTGCAAGTGTTAAAGCTAACAGATTGGACAAAGGACGAACTTAATATGCTTAGTGACATTCTCTACCAGTCAACCCATGGTGATGGTGACAGGTTGGAGTTAAGTGATAACGATAATTATGTATATTTTAACAGTTTTATTGTATTTTTTTATCATAATTTATTTTAACTGAACGATTTAGGTGCTAAATATTTTGGAAAAATAACAAATTAGTAAACCTTAATGACCGTTAATGTTGTGGTGTATAATTTGCAAAATTTGATACTGGCAGGTTCGTGCTACGTTCCAATCATATCATTAGTTGCATTATGCAGTTGAGGGTGCGTTTAAATCGTTTTTGAGCGGTTCTGATATCCAAGCCTCGTACCAAAACTCTGGGACAAACAAACAGTAAACTATTAAACGTTTCTCTAAACAACTTCATAGTTATCATATTTGCAACTTTAAAGATAAAGGGTGTACACGGTTGTTTTACTTTAGCTTGTGTATCTACATAAGAATATGTCCATTATCGAATATAAGTATTTTATATGTCGATCGTCTACTGCTCTGTCGGCAGGAAGAGTGGGCGCCCTATCGTTGTTTCCGTGAGATATGCAACAATACTTATGCAACAGGAGTGGTCACGCGATCTGACGGGAGGGATTGCGAATCACCATCAATACGTTGGTTGCGTGTGTGACGGCCGTGACGTCACTGATTTACGAAAATTGTATGCTGATGCCATTCCTTCACAAAGAGTGTCTATCCGCGTCTTCGAACAAGAGAATTTCATTGGACTCGTGGTCTAGTTGTTAGATTAGATTAGACCCTAACTGTGATCCGGAGGTCGTGGGTTTGATTCTGGCAGAATCGACGTTTGTGTGATGAGAACACTTGTTTGTTCTGTCTGGGTGGAAAAAAAAATCTATATATGTATTGGAGAGTACATATTCATCGTCCGTCATTAACACAAGCATTTCATTGCCTAATTTGGAATCATTTATCCTAGTGTCTAATTGTCCCAAAGCTACACCGTTACAAGTTATTAATACTTTAATTAATATATCACGTTCTCTCTGCATAGAGAAGCTTCATAGCATTTTTATTCAATTGAGTTTTGTTACTTGCCTAACAATCGAACACTCGTCAGTTTAATGAAATCGGATCGCGCGTCCAGATTCCTTTCCGCCGTCCACTTAATAGCGATCCATCAATCAGCTCAACATGCAAATCCAGTACTTGTCGCGCGCCTTACCTGTACATCTGCGCGCGCAGCTGCCGCCGGCCAGACGGCGGCTGCATGTGCGCGATCACTGAATATGTGGTGACTCGGGGTGTTTCGCGGTTTTGTGCCACATTTTAAGCTCGAGATTAAGGAGCGTTTGAAATGGGTGATGGTTTGTTTTTTAATGATAAAGTTTTCATAATAAGTGGGCATAAATCTGTACTGAAGAAACTTTAATATTAAGTTGCATGTACTGTTGTGTTAGCTTTGGGAAACTTTTGGAAGACAGTTTTATCGAAAGATACAGAGACGTGATGCTGTTTAAGATCTAAGTATATTTGTGTAGTCAATGATTATATTTGACGGATTTTTATACGTTTTATGTATTGTAGCTTTTATCAAACTTCATCTTGTTCCACTGTTTTATAGTCTCTTCTCATAATGAGCAGCTTTAAGGACCGAAATAAAAACGTCGGTCAAGTACTGGTTAGCAGACTTCACACACTTGAAATAAAATTATAGTGAACTCTAAGGTTTTTCACATGTTGTTATCTTTCACTGTTGTAGCGAGTGATGTATTTAATAATTTGATTAATCTTAACTTTGTATACAAGAACAGTACGAACAAATGGCAGAAAATGTGAATGTGCTAGGAGGATCCATGTACGTATTCCAAATGTACAGTTAGTATAATGATCTTAACCCCCAACAGCTTGATCCTCGCACGCGCAACTCAAGCCAACCCTAAAATAACGTGAACAACTGCACGACTAACTGGAGCTGAAATGTGGACGCGTGCGCCGGCACGCATCTGCCGCGAAACCTGACCCGCTCCTTGCCATATGAATTATGCTACTTCCGAAAAAAAATTACACACACCGTTCACAACCGAAAACGGACTCTACGATTAGAGGAGTACGACGCAAATTCGATGAACACGAACCACCGAAACAATGCCGTACCTCATGGGGATGATTGGACTTAATTGCAATGGATCTAGAGTTGAAAATCAATTGTACGACGCGCATTGGTCTAATAAGCAAATCATCTGGAAAAAGACATGTGTATATTTCGCGAAGGCGCGACAGATGGCGGCTAGTTGATTTCGAGATGTCATGTTTGTTTGAGGCGGGTTTTTTGTGTGATAGCGGTGCGGTGTCCTGTTACGCGATCTATTGTTAACAATGTGATAGTTTCGTGCTGTATGGTTTCTGGAACGGAACACGTCGGGGGGCAGGTGCGCGCGTGTTTTGAAAGTCATAGTTCAAAACTCTACGCGCATCGACGTAGACACTAAGTATTAACGTATGTAATAGATATATTGAGGTTACGTTCGTAAGGATATTTATATCCGTCACTCGGTGCTTTCTGCCTACCCCGTGAGAGACCTGACGTAACGGTCTAATGATAAATATTGAGGTTATAGTCCGTTAAAATAAAGAGAATGAATAAAAATTACGTTCATATTCTTACTATTTAGTTTCGGTTATACTCATATAACATATACATACATATTTTCTTATAAACTGTATCTCTGCCAAATCCCTACGTTAAAAAGTGGCACTAAGATGTCTCTTCACGTATTATCTAGGTAGGTTATGTAAAAAAATCTTATATAACATATATCTGTCAGTTATTCTTCGTATCGACGGTCAGCCATACGATATTTAACAGCTGAAGTTCTATAAACGGGTATAAATTTCGTTGACATGGATTTCGTTGCCGGCGCGTGTAGGACGAGCATAACTGTACCGAGCATCGAGCACCATTCGTATGCCGCGCGCGCCGCCGCCGCGTCACCGCCGATATCCGATGACGTGAAATAACGTATTTAAAGTAAAACAACCCATCCGAGTAGTGTCTACGTAAGGCTCAGGCTGGTGGGGGAGCGAAGAGCCTCCGAAACCAGCGCGTACGAGTGAATGTGAAGAGAGCGATGAATGTAGAAGACGCACGACAAATCTGTAAGGTTAGAAATACTTAGATCTGACGTATTGAGTCGTGGAAGGACAGTTTTGGTTACCCTCTTGCTATAATAAAAGTAAATGAGACAATTCCACACAGGGCTATCTGATTTCAAATCGAACGATTAAATGCTCGTGGACAGAAATGATTGTCCTGGCTGGGAATCGAATCCGAACTCCCGTTTAGCAGTGAGGATTTCTAACCACTCTACCAACAGTGGCCACATGTTTGTAAATTTAGTTCCAAACACGACCTGGACGATTAGTAGCTTGTTTGTATCTTGTGAGTTATACTGGACTCCGCTGGTGGTCTGTGTCGGACAGATATACAGACAGACACAATTCTGTCGACTGCTATTACTTGTGTTTGTGTTCTCTATTCTACACGCGTAGTCCATAGCTGAGCTATTAAATTATTTAGTTTTTCTTAAAGACTAATAAAAAGTGATAAGAACAGCCAAAATCCTAGTTTCTACAGTTATCACGTCTCGAGTTGAGCTTTTTTCCGCCGGCTTTTTTCTGTCGACAGCATAGCCCGAGGGGCGCCAAAGCCGACGAGAGATGGCTATAACAATGTACGCCGTTCATTAAGTGTCCGTATATAATTTATAATGAATAAAACAACTCGTGTGTGGGGAGTGACACGCGGAGAGATGTGTTATGTCACGATTTAGTTTCTTCTTGGAGCTTTTCCAAGCGCGCTCCTCCGTGTATTGCGTTGCGTCTGAACCGGACATTTGTGTCCCCACTCCAACACTTCCTTTTATATCGCTACATTGTAACTGCAATTATATTCTACAACTAGACGTTACCCGCGGCTTCGCCGGCGTTGCTCACACGTCATACTATTACTGCGCCCGTAACGCCATCTGTAGTCCTTTATAGATTAAAAGGTGTGTTCCTGTTAAAATTCGATATTTTTCCGAGAAAAAGAGTGGTCTATGTCACTCTCGGACCCTTCAACTATATTCATATCAAAAATCACATCGATCCGTTGCTCCGTTTTGACGTGAAAGAAGTACAAACAAACAGACACACTTTCCCATTTATAATAGTAGTATGGATAAATAGGCGACAATTGTGAGACATCCTGTATACCAGAAAATATATAGGCACTACTTATAAGCACTGAATCTTATTGCCAGGGACATTGTAACGTTTAAAAATGGAACACTTGATGTAAACGAACTTAACAAAAGCTGCCATGTCACGGCGCGTCAATGTTATGTCTATAAACCGGCGGAGTGATTAGAATGTCCGCGGCTATCGGCGTACATTTGCAATTACCTTAAAAACACACGGTGACCTTCTTTTGTGTGCCGTCTGTTCCTAAATAAACCCTTTCGAGACGTTTAAGTTACTGACGGAGGCGGTAACATGGTGTGACAAGTGACAAAAACTGGTAATTATTACAAAAGCGATACCTACATGTAAAAACGAAAGTATCGTTCGATCGTAAACTCGAAACTTCGAAAACTAAAACTCGAAAAAATGTTTTGGTCGACGGTTTACAGGTCGAGTTAAAGGGATCTTAAAGGCTTTCGTTAGTTAATTATAAGACAAAGACAAAGACGTTTATTTGCACAAGTGTGGGTACATATAAAGATGTTACAATCATTAGTTCAAGCCATATTTTGCCTTTTACGACGTACAAAATTAAGAATTAGAATAAGCCATAGTCGTTAAACGTCGTGGGACGCCTCAAAAGTGTTATAAAAAACTCCGACATTGTGTTTTCCCACTAATCCACATCCAAGTCTCCAGCGGTTGCAAAACAGGCCCGTGCCCAGCAGTGGGACTTGGACAGCTTTGTAGTATAATATTATACGTAATATGTAAACGCCTGGTGTGCTAAATATTTTTTATATAAATCAATATTGGGTGCTAAACTAGCGACTATGCATTGATTTACTTATGTAAAGTAAATTTATATGAATGTTAACATTGTCGATAAATGGAGGTTATTTTAATATTTAAAATCTGCACAATGGTAGGATTTGATTGGTTTAATACCTAATTCTGTAAAAATTTTAAATGTACCAATATTTATACAGACTCATGCCTTAGTATATTATTATTATTAAAAAATAAAAAAAAACGTAACATCACGCCTGTATTATTATTTAATTCCCTAGAAATTCGCTACAACCTTTGGCTCAGTTCTGAAGTTCACAAGTTCAGCGTCAAGGCGGTGCGTAGGTGAGCCTCCTTTGTCCTGATGCTGCATGGAACGGCTCGAAGAAAGTCGACGTCACGGCCCAATGCCGAAAGGTCATGACTGGGCACACCAAAATAACTATGTAGGTATTAATGATAAATAAATAAGGGAAATCTAAGTTAAAGTTTTTAGTTTAACCGATATTAATATTCGTGGTTGTAAAGTTTCAGTACAAGTAGCAAATATAAAAATTTGAAGATTGTAAATTAGTAGCGTTCAAGTTCGCCCGCATCTATTTTATATCCCAGTGGTAGGCACGTGATTTTTCGAGCATTAGTAGTTTAGATAGGTTCTATTTATGGCTTATTTATCGAGTTCTTTTAAATCTGACTTTAAATTGTAATAAAAGTATCACTAATCGCTACAATACCTACATGTTTAACAGTATACTCATATTACTACGTTTCGAGTGAGAACAACAAAAAACAGAAAACGACCGACCATTGAGGAAGGGAAGAGAACGTGTTAATATCTACATATCAATTACACGCATAATTCGATTGAGGAGCGATTTGATTGAATTAATCCAGCCATGCGTATGCGGGCGCCAGCGCCGGCGGGCGGCGGCGGGGCGGGGGCCGCGGGCCGCGGGGCGGGCGGGCGTCGAGACGTCGTCTGCGCATCCCGCCGCTGACCCGCTTTGATGTTCCCACACGAGGAACGGTAGAATTGGAATTTAATTTAATTGCATTTATCCCGATCTTACTGACATACTTCAACTTTACTATGTGTGAGAAGACACTTCCGATACCGTGGAGTTCCTTAATCCGTAATCTAATATTTTCTTGTTGCTTGTTAAATGTGGAATGAACTTCGTTGGGAGGTATTCTCGGAGCGCTATGACATGGGGTTCTTAAAGAAAGGCGCCAAAACGGCTCTCTTTCGAAGCCGACCACACATTGGCGACTCCTCGAGTGTTTCAAATGGTCGGTGGCCCGTCTGCCTGTGTCCTACGCTAAGTTACCAACACATACAGTTCGTGTCTAGTCGTTTAGTGTGTCTATGGCACAGTCTGTTGGGGGCCAGGAGGTATATTTGCGACCGCGGCACGGCGACGCGTCCCGCGCTCCGTACACTCGCAGGATACGAGGGATGATATGGGATTTGCATGCGGAGTAACCAATTTTACAAATAGGTACGTTTTACAAGAAAAATATAGTTATTCATCAGAAACTCAATTTTTTCTACTGTTAGACACGGATGTCCTCTTACAATACATACATATTACAGTCACACTTATTTCCCATATGCACAGACAGAAACTATGGGATTTAAAACTAAGGACAAACTTCTTTCCGTTTTCTACATTCTTCGGTCATCATACATGTTTATCTAATCTTTACTTCTGTACTTTAGACCTGACTTTTCTTCGATTAGTAGTAATTCTATTACCATTCATTCGATGTACTCACACAAGTTAAGCCACCCTTACTTAATCCCTTCAATCTCTCTAAGATCATTCAAGTGATGTCAATAAATTAAGTTAAATATGTACTCTACTGCTCATATTGTATTAATTTTAATATTATGGTAGTACCATTAATGTCCTATTTGTAAAAAATCGAATTAACGATGCTCATTTTTAAAATTAACATTAAGCTTTCTAAGACTGTTTTAGCTCACTAGTTGGCGCCACTGGCGTAGGAGACTGAAATATAACAAAACTCATTCCCATGTTTTTAATTCAAATAATACCTTATCATTGCAATTAAATGACATATTGAGTAGGCCGCAGTATTCGGCATTCTTGTCTTGTGCAGAATAAAAGGTAGATACGAGTTTTTGAAAACAAAACTCTTTCGAAGCAGAATCAATCCCTATACGACATTTGCGATACTAAACGGAGTATTGCAAAATATTCACAATAATCATGAAAAATACTCCGCCAAATATTCTTATGTGACACTAAACATTTTAGCAGACCTCCGCAGACACTAGCGCCTGCATCGGCTGAATCAAACGCCAACGCCCTCGCTCCGATGGAAACGTTACTACACACAAAGTGAACTGTTACATTTCATTGCGACTTCTTTGGCATCAAATTGACCGTGAGCTCGGTATGCATACCACCTTTCGTCTCCCTCTATCCGGCGTCATCTCGTTCACACGACTTTGATCAACTTGGAATTCATCAAAACTCATTACAAAACACAATTTATGAAACAATTTTCACGAGAGATCGGAGAGATAATGGTAACAATTGTGAACATTTGTCAACCACGGTGACGATTGTACGCGGACACGACAAATTGAATCTTATTGTATCGATAGTAAAGTTTAATATACCTTGGCCATGAATACGGGACATGCATTAGAGATTAATTTATTTTTTCCTTTTTTTTTAATCGTGCGAAGTGATGATTATCGTAAATGAGTAAATAAATTGGAAATTCTAATCAATATTTACATCTGAAAATGACACTCGATAAGATCGGCGGGAATGTTACCTCTCTCTTTTTAATAACCACAATACAATAATGGAGACAATTCTCTTATATTTAAATCGTATACTTATATGTACGTATATTTGACACCCAGACATAAAAAAACACCTCTGCTTATCTATCGCACAAATATTTGTCCTTGGCAGTAATCGAACCCCGGCTCAGCGGTCAAGGTCTCTAATCATTGGACCATTAAGCCAGTCAATTTTTAAAAACTAGTAATATATGGGGATTTTAATTAAGTATTACTAATTCTTAGTTGAAACAAATGATAAAATCACTTCTGGAATCATAAATTAAACTATGTTGTAATATATTTTATTTTAATTTTAAAAACCTATTTCCAAAAATATCAGTGAAAAACAAGTAATTGTTTTCTAATTAAAATTACAATGATCGTCCATTAACGAAAACATTTAAACGAGAAAAGTAAACAATACCCTTTCATTTTAAATTAATAAATTGATGGTTTTTAAAGAAAGCAATTTTAAAAACATAAATAACATAAAAAACAACGTCGCCCGAACAGGGACTTGAACCCTGGACCCTTGGATTAAAAGTCCAATGCTCTACCGACTGAGCTATCCGGGCATATTATTAGACATAGTAATTTCCGCACCATATTGCCGAACATCGGACCATATCCTTTTCATTTTTACATCAACTTTTTTTTACACAGTCATCAATAATTTATTTTCTCTTAAATAAGATTCAAAAGACTGAGTTTAACAGTGCATTCTCTTGCATTCCCGTTGTCAGCAGGAATGCAACTGTTTGACGTCGATTGCAAAAAGTAGCCTCTTAAACAAAAAGCGTGAGTTTTTCGACGCGGTGGAAATGCGATATAAATTAATTTTATTTAGTGTACCGGGCCTGTGAGGCCGCGGAGACGGATTTATAGGACGCAGAAGTGACATCGAAGCGCCAGACGGACGAACAGACTGCCGATATATTAGTATCGGCGAATACCAAAATAGTCGGAGCGGGACTACTCCACTGCACAGTTTGTTCACGTGTTCAATTCGAAGGTAAATGCATGTACTTAATTAGCATTATGTTTACAACTATCATTTTACCGCTTCATTAGCACTTTGGGCTTATATTGGGCATATGCTGAAAGTAGGCCAGGTCACAAGTATGTTTTATAGATGGGCCCGTACTTGGACTTTGCCGAACGAAAAGGCCAGAGAAGTTTGTCTCGATCTTTAGAGAATCGTTTCTCACCATACGCCTACAAGAAATAATACTCAATCTATTCGCAAATGGTCTTATGTTAATTTTAAAAAACATTTTTTACAATAAAAAAAGACTCGATTATCCAAATTACTGTTATTACATTCGAAAAAATTACAACATTATTACGCCAGGTCCTCGAGGGGATAGGCAGAGAGCACAAAGTGCTAAGTACAGATCTCGATGGTAAATACTTTACGCATCTCATAAGTACATACTATTACTTAACAAAAAATTACTTAATTTGTATAAATATCTTATAATACATATGTACTGTTATCTGTACATGAGCGAATTTAAATTAAAAAGGTAACAGAATTAATGCCAACAGCATGAGAATAATCGCAAAATAACTTTAGATTCGCTTGATAACAGGAATACCCGCGGTGACGCCAGTCCAAATGAAGTATTAAAACTCTTTAATTTGAAAATGTAGTAACAAGTGTTGAGGGAATGGCCCGCGCCACCGTATTTAGCCGTCTGCTGTATATTTAGCCTTAAGTGCGTTTTAATATCGCTCCACTAAAATCAACCCTTCAGGGAATGTCGCACAGACGGAAATTGTAACACTTGCCAATTTATCTTGACGACACCGACACTACATTAGCTCGTCATTAAGAAAACAACATTGACAATGTTTCAATGCATTCGTGAAGTCCGTCCGCGTGAATCCATACTAATATTATAAATGCGAAAGTAACTCTGTCTGTCTGTCTGACTGTGACGTCATCGCGGCCAAAGCGCTGAACCGATTGTGATGAAATTTCATATAGAGATACTTGAGGGTCTGAGGATAGACTACTTTTTTCTCCCATTTTCTTCTTAGTTTATCATTGTTTTACGAAAAGTTCGCCGAAAATGGTCTTCCTGAACGCTTACATGGCGTGCGCTGATTCAACCTTACGAGACCCATAAAAACAATGTTCTACAAAAATATTGTCCACAAAAAATCTAAAACAGTATATTTCTTTCGTATGTTAAAGTAGAAAATTTGAAGTAGGTATTGTATTTCATCGTTAATTTTCTTTTAATTTACCATAATGTGATTTTTTATGGCGTTTACGAGCCTCCAAAGTTAATTTAAAATAAACCAGTCAGACGCCATTCCATTTCTGGTGAAGACATTTTTCTATTATTTTATTGTAGGCTCAAACATTCAAGATGTTGACTAGACAATATTAAAGTGAGGGTAGTGCCAAGTTTCGTAATGTTAGTTCCGACTCTTGCCGTTTGGGCCCCGTCCAATCACCGACGGGCTCCCCCGGCGGGGAACAGAAATGTCGATAGGACGCGTCGAGATAATAAAGATAAAACTGACATACGTCTACTGATCACAAAATACACCTGTACATCGTCACCAGATAAACATAAATGTAAAAGCAGATACAGAAAAATACTGAAATGCTCATTACACAAATAGCTGTCCTGGATGGGATTCGAATTCAGAACCTCCCCTCACAACAGTCACGGTGTAACCACTGGACCGACGAGACAATTAATCAGGCTCGAGGAATATGAATACTGAGGCGAGGAATAGTAATACGTGGACCGGCAACCTTGTATGTTTATATCGATATTATTGTAACACTTCCCTATCGTCTCGCCAAAGACGGGGAGGAAGTGTAACGACGGAGCGGAACTTTTCTTGCCAAAATATATTTATTCTATTACACAACATCTTCAGTTCGTTGAACTTGAGATGATTTATATCGGTTCGGCCCTACAAGGCCCATTGTGAATGATCTCATATATTCCGAGAGACATTTCGTATGCCTGTAGCGGCACATATTGGACGCAAGGAAAAATATATTTTTTGGCGGATAAAACATGTATTGACCGAGTAGTTGAAGTAAAACGGATATAAAAACCAGCCTCATCCCGTGCATGTATATTGAGACCGAGCGGAGAGGGACTTGGGTTCGATTCCTATCTCGGACTTATATTTGTCTGAGTGGTACGAACATTTCTTCTTTGGCCGGGTGTAAAATTAACTACAGATGGATTATATACTTAGAAATATCTACTTGTATATGGTATCTGTATTGATGACCACGGCAACCCCTCTTCATTACCATTATATTATTCCCATAGCACAGGCACCCAAACTTTCTATCAGTGGCAAGCGCACGAGGAAAATTGCGTCCCGCAAAATGTATCTACATTAGTACGTAGTAGTAGTAGTAGTTAATACGTGCAGGTCAACTAAGGGTTCACTTCACACCTTACAGAGAATATTAAGTATGTAAAATTCTAAGCTGTGTAGGATTTCCATCGTTTTACAGCTAGTGACATTTAATTTAAATATCTGATACTGATAACTTAAGCCTGAAGTACCTAAATACCAGGATTTTTAAGTAGGTTAAAATTTCGTGACAAATTATTTCCTATAGGGTAGAGACTTAATTACCACCGGCTACCGTCCCGACGAACACCTCTTTGCATATTTTCAACAAAACTGTCGTAACTGCTAAACAAATAAACCCACAGATTTTTAAACGATAATCCGAAAATGAAATATATCATACGTTTTACGAGTTGCACCTGACCGGTTTGGTCTATAAATTATAATCAGTGAATTAAATATCGCCAAATTGACGGCTGCGATGGCAGCGAGGCTATGGAGTGGCTCGCTATATATGTAGTTCGCCCACTGCGGCCGTTCACCTCGTCTGCTTCACGTCGCTGCCGACGGGGTAGGCAGAGAGCTCGACATACGTTTAACGATCTATAACTTCATAAATTAGTTTCAATTTTGTCGTTAATTAAGTTAAATCGCTGTTCCCGTTCACCACACATTGCTGTTCAAATATTTGAAAGCACTCGAACACCTGACAATGATGATAGATTTTGTAAGACATTTTTTGTTTCATTTCCTTCTATTTGATTACATTTTCATCTGAATACATATAAGCAATGATGTACCGTACATCGTGGCGTGCTCGCTTTGTAGATGATTATTCACTCGGCATTTGAAAAATTTGACATAAACGTAAAAAGGAACACGACGACTATAAAAAAAGTCTAAAAGCAAACAAACTATCATTCATGACACTTGGCGTTTTAATCTACCCTATTTCAACCCTAAAGGGTTGTCTCAGGTGGGAAATAATTATAATCCGTTCAAAGCAATTAATTAATCGCCCCTCAAGTGTTAAATATGTTTTCAACACCCCGCCGCCGTGAAATGTGTTTTAACCCTTTCTTTTAGGCCAGTGTTATATTTTTAGGGTAGAGATATTAAAAATGTACATATTTGTGATCTAACTTTTTTTACATTCGAATATGTCAAATTTTCTAGGATTACATAGAAAGAGAAAAAACATATATTTTATGATAAAACATATTTCTAACGTTCAACAGTCTTACAGATTTTTTGTGATTAAATTTGTAACAGATAATGTTGCCTGCTGTTGTCACTCTCAAAATAAAATTCAAATATAATAACGACCTCATAAGTAAATGTTATACGGACAGACGTACCTACCCACAATAATGGAGGCATGTTTTATTTGGAGATCACTTTTTGTACATTATAAACAAAGGCAGTATGCCCGCGGAAGCCGGCGTCTTTTATCAAAAAAGAGGAAAAAAATATCAGCGCCCGCGCATATGCGCCGCCATGTTCGAATTTTAAATCGGATGCGAAAAAAATTGAACGCAATGTGCAAGCAGCACGCGCGACGCCATATGCTAAGTTTGGAAAAAATTGTTTTTTTTTTATACGCGACTGCCGTCACAGATAAAAAACTTTTTTTTCACTCATCAAACACCCATAACGCAGATAAGAGGAAAAAAAATGGTAACATAAGCATAATATTAGTAGAAGCCGGTAAGTTAAATAAAAACTTAACACAAAAACTGCTCATTTTGAGGTTAAATAGATGTTGGAGGCGCTTGCGCAGTGCTTTAGGGTTATCACAATTTGAAACTTACTTACTGAGGATCATATTCCAAAATGGAAATACACATAATACTTAAATCATTGAATACAACGTTTTTAAATAAAAGAATGTATATTAAAATATATTGCGATTATTTGTTAGTTAAAACAACTTTGTGCAGCCAACTGCATTCACTTATTAAAAGATTTTATTTTATTTTTAAAATCTGAGCTCGTAATCAAAGTCACCCTATTTGACCACCAGCTCATCTGACGCTGGTTGAGATGAAGACTAGTATGTAACTATTGTCTGAAAAGACCATTGAGATAAGAGAAAACAGAACACATATTGGTAAAATAGGCCTCATTAAGTTGTAGACTGTTTACGATTTTTTGAGTTTACGTGTAGCGATGTGTCAAAATGCAGACATTATAAACCATCTTCAAAAGACTCTTTTTACATACCATCTGGAATGTTTTATGTTCAATAAAAATGCTTTGAAATCATTTTTAAATATGTTAATGCCGTTCTAAACGGAACAATAATTGTTATTAACAATACTAACTTTGCTTACCACTGTTATTATTACAACTTTCGTAAATTACAATCAGTAAATTGAGTTTATTCGTCGATCCATCAGTATATACTTTGTACGTCTTATTTCGGTTTAAGACACGCTGTTTCTGTTAGTGTAACTAAACAATTAGAAAACTATGAAACGCCAGCCCTGCAGCCCTGCAGCCCTGGCCGGCGCGCACGCGGCATCTGTCGTCAGTAAGTTCGTCAGGTTGGCGCGGATTGCGACTGTCCTTACAGATAATATCTAGTAATATACATATTTGATCGTTTACACACGTGCCCGTATGTTACGTTAATGTCGCGTTTATCGGTTGTATGACAAAAAAATATACCATAACATTATAGGACACACGCGCGCCATTTTATCCTAAAGATGGCATAATCAGATAGCTATTACTGCAGATATTACGTCCATACTGTGATCAGTAAATTTCAGGAGATGTGTTCATCAATCGAACCTAGTTGTTGTTGTTAGGTAGCTATCGTTAAATCGTACGTATCTCGAATACGCAATGAAGTAACTTAGTACAGTATGCTCCAGGCTTTCCGCAATTCGGGAAACTCACGCCCAGCGGTGGGACAATAAGGGATAAACCCGTTAACCGTATCGGAAGTAAATTTTAACCGCCTAACATCAGGTTGCCTCAAATAGAGCTTTACGTTAAACGGGCCAACATTACAGTACTTTAAACTTTAAGCAGCGTGTTAAAAAATTAATAAGCCGAGACGCCCTGCAAGCCCTTGTAAGAAATGCTCCAATTTGGCGCGGGCCCTTTGTACCAACCGCAATGTTTTGCATATTTTTTGACCCTTTTTGATTTTTAAACAGCTTGCAACCCGCCGGCCCGGCGCTGTAAATACGTACCGTGTAATGTTTGCTACTCAATTTATTTGACGGCGCCTGTTACTGGTTACGTATTTTAAGATATATTATTTAAATGAGACTAGTTAAATGCAACAGTTGCCAATTTAACGAGACAGAACATTTACTGCTTACTGACCCTCGGGACTCGGCCAGATGTATCAATTACATAGTTAACAGGAATACCTCTTTATAACTTACCGGCTTTCAGAAGTTGAATTTCGAAAAACTAAGATGTGCAATAATTTCAATGCAATAATAAATGTTTATATATATATATATATATATATATATATATATATACTTGTGTATGTGTGTGTTTGTCAGCGGTGTGGTTACCATAGCACGAGATCTGCGTATTCCGACATGCACGACATGCAGGAATTACGCTTAAAGTTCATCATTTCATAACAGAATTCTCTTTGTGATGACGAAGTGTGACAGGGAGATACGCGCGACTGTCGCGTGAAAAAGCTGAATAAAAAGCATTATATTCAAATTTTGGGGATGGTTTTTTGATCGTGGCACAAGCGCACCTGCCCGCGCGACACAAAAAGCAGATAAAGCGTGATGGACAGTGATACGAGGAAGGCTTCGACGCAGCGAATGAAGCCTTGTTCCTGGTGATAATACGACGCGGTGGGTCCGATTGGGTTCAGATGGTTTTTAGGAGGTTTTCTTCCTTTAAAACTACACACCTAACTCTTTATTTAAAGGTGAAGGCAAACATTACAAGGAAACCTGCCCCCATTAGAGATGTTATAAACTATTTTTTAGCTTGTATTCTATAAACTTGATTTGGTAAAAGTTCCTTAAGCTCAAAGCTTCTTAGCTATAAGATGTGATATACCTTACATATTTTACAATAATCGTCCGTTAATAAGTCATTTACCGTTGGAGATCATAATTACGATACGGCGAGTAAATCCGCAGTATGTGACCAGTGCGCTAATTGTCATTAACGGCGTCAGTTTATATATAGCCGGACAGATTCCGGGAAACACGAACGGACTTATGGGAGGAATTTTACAACTTTGCCATTCATTCATTCACGATTGAAATGACGCTTGCATGCTAATGCGCGGTCTACATCCTAGCGTCCCGGCGAGCCTGCGCGCTAGACTGAGACGGGTATAGCGCAAATGCTAACAATGACAGGCATGCGTTCATTCATACGCTTTTGGTCTGTAACCAGTGTTTGCATGAGTAACAAGCTCAAAATACTATTCACTTGACACTTATTATACTTATACTTACAATTTCTTTTATGCACCGGTGATATAAGGAATTTGTTCGTGATTTTAAGGTATATTTTGGTGATTTAATGTAATCCATATATCAGTAAATATAACCTAACTACTACTAAGTTAACGTTGTTACTAAGTATTTATGATGACAACAAAAGTGCATAATTACCAATATCTTTTTTCTTAACAAAGTGATATGTATTGAAAAACAACGCAAACGATTTGCGGGTCACTACGACTGGAAGTAGTAAATTTATCAGCTATTAAAAAAAAACCAGAAATGGGAAGTAATATGAAGACAAAACCAATATCCCGCGCGTTATCTAAAAGACGCCACGAAGGCAGCCGTAAAGGTAGTTCGTGATGGGAGCACAATAAACAACAATAACCCGGAGTAACTCGCTTTTACGACAAGTAATATAATCTATGAATAAAACTATGTTTTACGCACTACCTGGCGTCCAGTTCCCACGCCCAAACTAGAGAACCGGAGATAAAAAACATTACGAAGAATAAAAATCATTTTCACACCTTCGCGGAAAGGTTTTAAACAAGCTTTTATTACGTATGTAAAATAATAATGAATGTAACTTTCTTTGGTCATTCTGTAACAAATACGCCTTTAAACGACATCTATGTATTCCAGCTTGCAACTCCACTCGAATCGTTTGCCTGCCATCTAGTAGCGTTCTTGAGTAT
>DWDX01000939.1:0-21668 GCA_018245675.1 Agara michaeli | reverse complement strand
TGTTACACTTTTTTTATTTTCATAATATTATCATTACTATTTTGAACACGCGGGCGAAGCCGGGGTTAACAACTAGTTAAATATATTTAGCTTCCTATAGCCTGGTAATTCATGAGAAATGTGGATTATCATTGGGAAACGATTACGAGAGACATCTAAAGGAAAAGCATTTCGAAAAATTACGTACGTTGAGTCTATTAATTCCCGCTATCCCCAACAGAGCGGTTGGATGTCATTACTGGAGCGTTAGGATGTGTTTGTACCAATGCTTAAGTGTTTCACCAATATTTGCTTAGCGTTCGAATTTCAGAAATTTGCTAAGCGATTGTACACCGAATGAAATAGTTCGCAAACATTTAGAACTTAAAAATACTATCAATAAAATGTTTAAATATGCGTGTAAAATGTAATATATGATCTAAATCACACGTTACGTTACTAGTATACCTAAGTAGCTAATTTAGAATCAGATGACCCTGTTATTTGAAGATGTACATAATTATTATTATACCGATACCATCACGCTAGGTCTATAACGGACGCAGAAAGCACCGAGTGCCAAATATCTCCGTCCTTACAAACCTGACGTGCTTCGTCTACATTCATCACTCTCTTCATGCGTGCACGTCGGTTTCGGAGACTCTTGACTCCCCCGTCATTATTATTATTATTAAATGTAATGATTACACAAGCAATACGTAGGTACAGCACGCAAACTTTAAACGTAACTTAAAATTCCTTCTGTGTGTAACGAATAGTAAAATATGTGTTCGAATTTCAAAATTATTTTCTGTTCCGTTTCTTGCGTGTACGCGGGCTTAAGTGTTTCATCGTTGTTCGGTATGGCTTTCGACAATCAAACGTTTGCCAATCGTAATCTCCTACAACGGTATGAAAAATAATCTTCGATTTTATCCAACGGTTTTCATGTTATTGGCTGTTATTTTTATTGTCCAAATAGGCTGCCGTCTTCAGAGTTGATATCGTGCGTTTCATATAAGTGTGACTGTTTTGTACTGATCAATTTTAAGGATTTATGACGACCAGACAACAACAAAAATAATAGTATAATAAACGTAACATCGCGCCTGTAATCCCCTAACCAGTAGGCAAAGGAGTGTAGTACACCCCCACATTTCACCAGTTACGTTCAAGTCCCACAATGGAATAGGTGATGAGTGTATTGCCATGCACCGGGCACACATCCAGACTCTGAGTCACTACTAGAAATTCTAAATTTGAAAAATGCAACAGTATCCAACCCGGGATTTGAACCCACGACCTCCCGATCGGCAGTCGCGCTAGCAACCGCTCGACCAACGAGCAGACCTAATATTAAATCTGTCTATTACCTGATATCGGAATAGTATAAAGTTTGAACAAACAAGTTTGTTACGACTTGAACACTTTGACGTGGGTATTGGCTATCACGGTCCCTTATTTCAGTCATGTACATATACATACATACAATATATCACATATTGTTAATAGTTATGCAAAGAACAATGTTTGTGAGGTGCTTGACCTCTGCCAATCCGGACTTGGCCAGAGTAGTGCACTGCTTAATGATGACGATAAAACCATTATGGCCAAATCTACACGTTATAGGTTAGTTTGTGAAGTTTAATAAGCATAATTTTGCCATGATGAAATCAATGAAGCTATCTAAATATATATAACTCAAAGGTGACTGACTGACTGACATAGTGATCTATCAACGCACAGCCCAAACCACTGGACGGATCGGGCAGAAATTTGGCATGCAGGTAGATGTTATAACGTAAGCAACCGCTAAGAAAGGATTTTGATCAATTCTACCCCCAAGGGGATAAAATAGGGGATGAAAGTTCTTAAAGCGAGCGAAGCCGCGGGCAAAAGCTCGTTGTTTAATAAAAGCGTCGAACGAAGGAAAGATTTACCTTGAGTGGACAAATTAGCGGACAGGTATTTGTATCTGATAGGCAACACACTTATATTAGATGAATGTAATTTGTAAGGCATAGCTTTATCATTAAATGTGTTATTAACATTTAATGGTAAAGCTATCGTTTTGTTATTTGAAGAAGTTAACATTGAAATAAAAACGGTACCATTTGGTATACCGGAATGTCGTGTTTATTCTTTTGCTATTGACGGTCATAATTATCGTTATTGACTGTAAAATAAAGTAGTATAATGTAACGTGTAAAAAGTACGGCGTTGTTTGTTCATCAGAGATGCCTATTTAAAATACAACGCGACCCACGTCACCGTTTTGCCTATCACTGATGACATTTGCCGCTTAGTAGTTAATCCAAGTGGATAATGTATACAGGGTGCAAAGAGATGCGGTCAGCCGAGACTCGAATGAGCGCCGCTGTCCCCTCATCAATCATTCTGATACCGCGTGACGCATCAACATGAAATCAACTGTGACCCGGTGATGCAACGTGAAGCTTCTATTTGCACGCTATCAGTAATTATTTCACGGGGCCGATGCAAACGTCAATTGGGCCACTATTGGCTTGTGACTACAATTACATATCAATGTGTGGAACTTCTGGAATATCTGGTGGTTATTTCAGAATAAGTGTCGACCTATTTTCAATTATAAAGCCATGGGAAAGCAGAACCATTGCTATTTTATAAATCAATGGACCGACCTTTTTACTATAGTCTCATAATTAATATTCTAATTTACATTATGATCTTGAATACAAGTATTTATAGTTACAAAAAACTGTAGAAAGAAATACGATTAAATTAAGAACGTACGATTGGTAACTTACAGGTCTATTTACGAATGACTACACATTAAAGTAACTTCAAATTGAATGTCTCGTAGCTGTCATTTGTTAATCTAATGACTCTCTGACCACAGTCTACTCCGTCTTAAGTGTTCTATGCTCTACTAGGTACTATAATACCTGTGGCCTATGCTATATAGAGCATAGAGCACCGACGAGATTTTAGACTGTGGTAACAATTGACAGCTGGGACAGAGACTATTAACCTTCGTAACTTTCGTATGAAATATGCAATAGAAATTCTCTTTTGATACTAACGGTACCTGTTACCAACCCGTACGTTCCGTAGCATTAGCAAGTCTTAGGTCGTCTAACAAATATTTCCAGCTCGTGTCATATGACATTGCGATCATCAACGCCTCAACATGAAACGCAAATACTTAAGACGCACTATGCGCAGTTGCCATACGAGAAACATTTAGTACATAGATATTTAGTTATATCAATAGAACGAATAACATTACTACATTCTTATGAATATAATAAGCTCAACAAGTTAAAAACAATGAAAACACTAGTTTATTTTTGACATACATAATACATACACTGCATATAACATGCGTTATATTTTTGACATCACATAATTTAGTTCCGGTTCAATGGTACGTAATGATAAAAACACATATAACTTATACCCATGAGTCACGGTCAAAGGTCACAGTGTTTTCACTTCAGTAAACATATCCAAAACAAAAAGAGACATTGATATTTGTTTCTCATCATCGAAATCGATGTCGAGCTCTTGGCGTGGGAGTAGTGAAATTCAAATAAATCGTTAGTCGCCAAACGATACTTTGGTACGCGTTACATGATTTGGATACTCAAATATTACTTGTGGCGAGAAAAGAATTCTTTTGTCAGCCGTATTATTATTTTCTGTGTAACGTTGTCCTCAATTGCATTTATATCTACTTACTTCTGTATAATTGTAAAGTCACTAACTGTTGTGCCATTCGAGTACAAATTTCATTTCAAGCTCGATTAAGGATTTGTACTGGTTGGCTTGGAAACATTATTACCTTGCTTACGACTGTAGGGTCTACCTACGATTGGATATCGACATTGGTTAGACTGATATGTAGGCATTATTAATTGTTAATCAATAGACATGGGTACTTTAAAAACTAATGTTAACTGTTGTTTATGGAAGATTGTATTTATTAATAGGCCTCCCAACCCTCTAAGAAACTTCGGTACATACGGCATTAAAATATTTAAATTAAGAATCATAAAGTAGTACATAGATAGTAGTACAAATAGTTGAGATTTTAAACAAAATTTCCCATAAAAATAACATGTACCTGTTTAGCTATAGACATAAAATCATGTAATATTTATTATGATAAAACTTATTTATCGTGATATCTACAACAAATAACTGATGTTTAAAATCCCACTAAACTGTTAACTTCATAAATAAGCCAAGTTATGTTTTGTAAACCCAAATTTAATGTAGGTAATCCATTACTTCAGCTGTTGTAATGAAATGCACCAGAGTACCAATATTGTAGAGTGATACGACAAGCTTCGACAGTCAACGGGAAGGATATTCAAATATATGCGGAGGGAACGAGCAAGGAAATACGTTTTGATTTGTTTTAGGGAATGTGAAGTAGACTCGTTTAATATTTACCGTATAAAAGTGTCAAAGTTAAAGGAAAATCAGAGAGAATTTAATAACACATTTTTAGAGTTTATGTTGAATTTTATTAACAACATCAATTGCTATCGTTATTTCCATTATTTGATTACACTATTAATATAATTATCTTCTAACTCAACGTACATATATGAACCTATTATTATTTAAAGAGTCATAATGTTTCATTTGAGTATCGTTTAATCAGCTCTATATTTAAAGCAAATCAAAATTTAATATTCTAGTACCTTTGGGTTAGAATACTGCAGCGTAATACTAATAAGATATTTCAAATTGAAAATCGTAAATCAAATTTATAATACCTTTATCATACCGTACAATGGGTATGTTATAATATAACATTTCACATCGTAAACGCATTTTCGAATCGTCGACGACCCTTGGTTTACCAATGGGCATAAACACATAAGCCTCCTGACAGACTTGTGTGCCCTCTACGCTTTCTACCGGCTTTATAATACTGGGTATCGACCTGGACAGTAATCCGTATTTCCTAGAAAGAGGAAAAATTGTTTGATTGGATCATTTTAACACATTAGTAATAATTTACGCAAGTCCTCATTTTTTCTTTTAAAATAATTCCCAGTTTTGTCACGTCTTTCTTATCGTACAAAGATGCAAACGTAACTCTATTTTTAACTAGCAATAGTAATCGCATCGGTAAATTCTATGGTGTTTCAAATAACTAACACTGATCTGGATGACTCTCTGTAGGTATGTGTTGAAAAAAACCTATAGGAATTCTTCCAAGAGTCGAATAATTCCTTATGATTTATGTCACACAATGTATAATAATTTAATAATATTCCACTTTTATTGAAGCCGATAAATCATGCTAATACACTTCTTTATTTGCGCTGTTAGTATGGTGAATTTGATTAATTCGAGCAGTCATATCGGGCAATCTTACCCTCGAAATATTGTACAGAATTAATAAGGACTAAAGGCCAATCACTTTTACGTGGATGTCGTTCGTAATAATTCACGCAGTACCTCATTTCTTTTTTAAATATGAGCCCTCACTTTATGAATTTCAAACAAGCTTCTGCTTTTTAAATACCGTCTCGCTGAAATTTATTAAATTGTCTACTAAATAAATGCCATTGCTTTAAATAAACTTAGAATAGGTACGCAGTACCTAGGGGTGGGGGCTTAATAATAATCGGTGTTGTACAATATGTATATTTCCAAATTAGCATTTCACTGAGAATAGACAATCTTAATCTTATTGTGAAAACCAGTAGTATCAGTGGAAAGTAGTCAAAGTAGTAAAGAGATGTTTGGCAAAAGAAATAAAATAGAATGTGGTCCGATAAACTGGTAGTGGAAAGCCGCTTTGCGTTCTTTTGCTTGTAAATGCATTGAAAATGTCTGTAAAAATGTCGGCACTATTTATTGTAACATAAACTCGATCAGTGTATCGAGTTCATGTTACAATCTTAAGATACATTTTCTTATCTACTTTTTTAAACCAGGAGAAAACTATTTATTGTACTTATTAAATAAAATATACTTATACAATACAAGATGTCATAAATACAGATTACATTCAAAATGCTAAATATTCAATCCAGCTTCCATTGGTGGGATTTTGAAGTTATAAAATTAATGAAACTTGTTACAGTTATTTTCAAATGTAAAATTTTTGTGACCTTAAACAACTTTAAAACAAAACAAATATGTATACATTAAATATTACTTATGAGTTTCTACTCATGATATACTTCTAAGATTCCAAGACTTTATTATTATTCTTGTTTATATGCAGATAATTTCCATCTGTTTATGGTTGACTTACAAAAAAAGGCTATGTAAGCTATAAATACGAGCTTTTCTAACATTTTTCATATTTCAGTACTATGTTATTCAATAGACGACTGCAAGGATTGCGGAGTCGAACAAAAAGTTCACATGAATGTGACAAAAGTGAACGAGTGAATGAGTACGCGCTCAATTCGCGTCAACTGTCAGGCGCTCAGTTGTGATTGGCTAGAATGCGATGTTCTTGTTCATTCTTTATTTAAGAGTCATATAAAAACGTTTCTATGACATAATTCCTATTTATTAAGAATATTCTCTGCGTGGAACATTTTTAACATGCAATAGAGAGTGCATACTTTTAATGTGCGCCATTTTAAGACCTGTTTGAGCGGCGATGCAGCATTTTACTAGCCAATTAGTCATGAGGCATTCTCAACCTGTTATCAGGAAAAGCATATGGGTACATTTTTGAGTGACCTCGCGTATAACCTTCCCTAGAGATTACCGGAGTTGTAACACGCGTGAATGTGGCAGCGAATGAATTTATACGTTTATTGTCCTCATTTTCAGTACAATCTCGTTTCTGGGCACATTAAGTAGTGGGTTCCGCTAGTTATCGTTAGATAACAGTAGGAATTCTTGTCTGGGGTTTCATGGGCGGGTTACACATTTTCGACATTTCTGGCTTGGCACTAACCCTTATCTTCACTAATTTACATGGGCGCAGCGCAATCGAGAAGTCTCAGAAAGAAATAACTGGAGCTCGGCTCGTAAAAATAATTGCAACATAGTTTAATATTTTCATATCCAAAAAGAAATAACGAATTTTTCGTCTGTTAATCGGATTATCGATTTTACTGATTTTCACATTGAGACATACAAAGTTTAAAATTCCCAAGCTGTGATCTCGCTATACGTATTCATTAAAGTTTTAAGCGAATAAAATATTTTATATAACTTTTAAGGCTAAACACAGCATGGATAAGATTAACATTAATTCTTCTGTTGAAATTACAGCGAAGTATACAGCGGCTTATCTTACTCGCGGGGCCTACTTATTATAACTGGTAGTCTTAAGTTCTTCTCTTTGCATGCATATTTTACACGAGTCATATTTGCACAATATTATTACGTAAGCAATGAAAATTTTTTGTACTACAAAAAAATTAATAACGATATAACCCATCTTTTCTTGAAATTGGGTCATTATTCACCTTTTGTGACAGGTTACTTACTTATCGCTGGATAAAACGCATCTAGTAGTCGACCACTACAGTTTTATTAATACAATATGCATGTACGATATAGCTCTTCTAACTGTAATTAGAACTTCAGCTAAGTTTACATTAAGATCAGAATAAACTGTAGTCGCGTTTGAATTTGAATGTTGTTAAGTAAACCATTGTAAATGATATTGTATAAAAAAAATCTAAAACGTATATATTACATATCAAAAAGTGTCTTACAAGAATGTTAAGAAATGTGAACTCAGTTGTATAGTAGGTAGGTATATACTGAACTCTTTATGTTATCAAAATCTTGCTAAACTGAATATTGTTTCAAAGGAAAATTCTTTATTAAATTTAGGCTCTGTCGTAACTTTAATACAATAAAAGGAGCTATTTGTTTTGTTGTTTATTCGTATATCAATTCTGAATTTTCAAGTATGTTTTAATGTACAACGTGCGATCAAATATTAAGTTTTACTGATCTTATATATTTGTAAAGTGTTCCCTTTAATCTTACCGCTCGGGTAGAAATTAAAAAGAGATATTTGGGGAAGAAAAAAAAAACCTTAGGTTTTGGACTCAAATAAGTTATGCGTTGATTTTAACTGAAATATATTTAGATTTAAGTCTAATTATTACGTAATGGTAATTAAACATTTTGCAGTATCTCTTAAATTATTATACCTTAAAAGGTAAAATATGGATTTTTTTAAATGTACAATTAAACGTCTTTCCGTTAGTGTTAGATTATCTATTCACCGCAAACTAAAATCACTTACACGTAAAATGAACAATTTCGCAAACGTCCGTCTTACATTTTAACCAGAAAGTTAAATACTTACTCATTTTTATAGTTGCTTCTAACTTGCGGGATTTTCAAACAAACTTTTAATCCTTTAGTTGGGAGTTAATTTACTTTCCTTGCAAAAATATTGAAACAAGTAAGTATTTCTTTATTTCTTAACAAAAAGTTAAAAACTAACGTTCTTAGTACTTACTGCAAAATCGACGGCTTTGAAATTGGAAACCCTATTTAAACCCATTATTGTTGAATTACTAAAAAGTTGTTTCTTAATATGTGCAACAATAAAAGCAACCATTGTGCAAATTTCATGTTCCTAGTTTCGGCAGTTCAGGCTCTGCGATGATGAATTAGTCGCTGAGCATAGAAGTTCTTATACATAATATACATATAAAGATACAGCGATTCATAGAACACACAAACAGTGGCACACTCTTTAGCTGGAACCTGCTTATATCCGTTCATTACTCGTAATATAATATAAATGTTTCCTGACCATAACTCAGTAAATGAAAAGTTATATTCACATCGGTCATCATATCTACATTGTTAAAAACGTGTCCTTTCTTTTCTGCTTTCAACGCAGCCGAATGATGAATGGCCTTTCCCCGTTACAAATCAAACGGTAAGCATTATGAGAACTGGACTTACGGACAATCGTCATACGTGACGTAAAGTCCACAAACACATATTGTTCAAGCGGCTATAAAGCTTCATTTATTTCTTGTTCCGATCCACAAATTGGTTCTGCTATTTATATTTTTGGCATCTTATAAATAGATATAGGGTACTTCCCTATTTTTCAGTTTTTCCTATTTTTTTCCTGTTTGCTTTACCAAATGATATTTTCACTAGCGGGCCCACTGGAAGTTATTTCAGTATAGAATAAGTAGTGTCATTGTACAACTGTTCAATGTTCATGTTTCTTTGTCGTCACTGTGTACATAAATAAAATAAAGTATTTTGGGATTTTTTTTGCATAGCCTATTATAGGCCACATAATGTGTAAGATAACATTGTCATGACAAATTTACTTATTTACGTCGCTTAATAATACAATTGAGAATGTAAATGTTTTTTGAATAATTCCATTCGCTATTCTGCATGGCCGTGTGTCAGTGTACAGTAGGCGCATTAGCGACTCTGACAGTTCATTCATCTTGTTTGTTGCTCGGTTAATTAAGTCCTCAGTGCTCGAGGTGTCGTAAATTCCTTGTTGATTTGTTAATTTTCGACAAATAGTAAGCATTTTTGTACATAAATGTCTACAGACTTCTTCTTTGTCACGGTTATCTCTAAGAGTTGACATTTAGTATTGCTTTCTTACTTCAAATGTAATTTACAACATTTATTATTGTCGAATAAAGGATATTTTGTTTGTTTTTAGTGCCACATCAATTTTTTCTTGCTTTAAATTGCGTTCAAGGTACAGTTTTTATAATTTACGAGTAATAACGATGTAGAAATGTAATAAAATATACTTTATTATTTTGCTAAATATTTTTAAAATTGGAACGCAACACCTGTTTAACTGATCATACGATGTATTCCAGCATTTGGACCCTGGACATAAGAATTTAAGGAAGCTATGTTATATAAGACGCTACTTTAGTTATAACTAAAACATTATATACAGTTGCTTAATAAATTATGAACATTTTCCGACTTATCCTTAACTCATATATTACACTGTCAATTCTGTATGGTATGTATGAAATCGCAGTTGAGAGATAAGCATTTGTGAAATAAATTATATGCCGAAAAAAAATAATGATAGATCTAATCTTGCCACATTATACATAGTTGTTTTTAGGTCAATGTGGCCACGGGAATACCTATTTAAGTCACATTTAGGAGCCTAGTAACTTTTTTGCCCTACCAAGTCCATCGCTGATTTATAGTCCAAGTGTCCATTAATTATTGAATTCTTCGCAGCAGTCTGCATATTTAACGGTAATTAGAGTCGCTAATAGCATATTTGATAACATTACAAATAAGAAATGTAAATTAAGAATTTTAGAACTCTGTTTAAAAACGATTACTACTAAAAACTTCGTGCCTGAGTTTATTTAGAAATTTTCAAATCATAATTCGATGAAACTTAAAGTCTTTGAGACTAGCAAATACTTAACGAGGATAAGTTATTGAAATCCCTGAAAGTTTGTTTATAGTAATATAAGGTTAAGTAGTAAGTAAAAGGCAGTAACTTTCACTTAATCAATCATTAGAAATCTAATAAAATATTAACAATTAATTATTAATACATTAAATTATGAAACTGTTCGGTTTATAAAGTAGACGTACTTAACAGATTTGAGACTTCAAATAATTCATTTGAAACCCATTAACAACCCACGCTTATTTATTTATCTATACAATCACGCATATTTTTCGTGGAGGTTAGCAGAAACTAAGGATTTCCACCGGTTTCGGTATTGACAAACTTCTTTCGCCTCTCCTACCTCCATTAAAAGCGTTGAAATACACTCGTTCTTTATAGTTACTCTTGTCCTGGTCTTCATGTTACATTCGTCGTAGCGCGGTTCTCCAAAGTCTACCTTTCACGCTCATGGGAAACATTACGTGACGTGTTGCGATGGTCATTTCTTCATTGGATGTTGACGTATCAAGATTATTTTACTTCAAATAGAACAACAATTTGTTATTCCAACATAATGACATCATAATCATAGTTATTATGATACGTTTCTACGAGACTATTGCGACTTAAAGCTCGTTCAAGGTCAGTTGGTCCAAGCCTTTGATCTACGGATTTAGACAATTAGTTTAGTGGTTATTTGCTTAATAATGTGTTAATATAACAATATACTTCAGTTACTGTTGTACAAGCTAAGTAAATTTAGGCAAGATTTCGTAAAGCAACTACTACAAGTATATTTAGTCACGTACTCTATTCAAATGAGTTTCGCTGAAGTTGACAGAATTTATAAGCACATAATTGTATTTACCTCTCATATATTTCACTACATAGAACGGTTACGAAACAGTTGTATTTATAAGGTTATTTGATACTGAAACTTTACAAACATTGAAAGTAAATTGAGGGGACGTAACCAACACGATTATTGGCGTTCTGACACATAACCTAAACGAAGTTTGGAAAGTCAACACCTATGGTCACTGTATGAACTATGGCATTAAATAGTAATATCGGGTTATTCTTTTGATTTACTTTTTTAGTACCTGGTACCGGCAGACGCCCGTCTCGATTGTAACCGCACCCAAGCACCTTGCGATCGTAATAATAATTGCAGTAAATTTTGCTGTTTTAAAACTGTCGGCATTTCTAGAGAGGATTTAAACAATCTCTTTTCAATCATATCCATCTGAACTCTCCCACTCATGTAAAAGCATTTTTAAACCAATCAATATCTTTCATTAGCATATTAAAATACCTTGGTTAAGAATAAATATAAACGCTACTCTTAATTTGTTTTTGTTCCAATTTTCTATATATTTATTAGATAAATGTTTTTATCTTCTCGGTAGAGTCTTGTAGTTCGTGATCATTACTATTCGTAAATAATAATTGTTGATATCATTAAATTATTTAGATAATGTTCAACAGCCATGTACAGCAAGCAATGTACATCATAATAACTACTTTTTGTCATAGTCCATACTATAATTTAAAATGAAATTTAAAATGAAGCGTGCGTAATCACTTTGATTAAATTTTGTTGGCTTGTAAGGCATCAGTTGGGAACCGTATTTATCATATCGGGCTAAAATGTTAGTGACACGTGGAAAATTGGTGCCGTGGCCAAGTGAGTAATGGAATCAGTTGACATGTTGTGAGAGCGGAGACGGTGTGATGCCGATGTGTGTGAAACACATAATTTAAGGATCTGCCTACGAATACTTATCGGCTGAATATCAGATCTCCTTTCACGGAACGCCGGTGGAAAATATAGAGATCAGCACGAAGAGTTATTAAATGTTGTATGACAAACACTTACGTAAAATAGAGAGAAATAGTTATGTAAAAAAAAATAAAGAATTTCTCGTAAAGAGCAGCTCATTGTTTCTGTATTACGTGGCATACTATATTTTTACTTCATTTGTTATAGTAACTATCCAGTTTCCGAGCGAGTTATTGACTTTTGTACGTACATTGTAATGGTTCCTCTTTTCAATTTTCTTCTTCGTGACTTTTTTACAATATGAATTCTTGATTAAAATTCCATGTATGCATCCATTCCACCTAAAACTTTAACTAACAAATCTTGCTTAAATGTGTCATAACAGTCAAGAGGTCTACGGATCTGTATTTATCATTTCGAACCAGAATGTTGATGACACGTGGAAAATTGTTGCTATGAATAATGGTGTTAGGTGACAAGTTGTCAGCGGACACTGCGGTGTGATGCACAGTGACCGTTAGCAGGCCGCCACATATGTATATTATAAGTGAGCCCTTGTATTTTTATATTAAAAGTGAAAATCCTAGTAGATATATGAAATATATAATTGTAAATAGATCTATTCATATATACAACAACTTAAGAAAATGTAATAAGGAAGTCATTTCTACGTAATAAACATCCACGCAGGCTTGGCTAATATCAGCAACTTTAGTCAGGAAAAGTAACAGTGAGCCTACTGCCTCGAAATGAATATAAACGTTGGCATGGTTTGTGTCAGAAACTACTCAGTTAGGAAAATATAGCCATAATCCACATACACATAAATATACGAACTGCTCGCTGGTGTTGAAGTAGTTAATGTCAGCAATGTTTGACCTAGAAAAATTGTCTTGATGCCACTGTCATAATATCGGCTTTAATGTACGCTTGTAATTTAAATATTGCTTAGCAGAAATTCGTTAAGTGAAGTCCAATATGACTTTTCATGTTGTTCAAATATTAGCCAATAATGTTATTCTTGTTACTGAAATAATCTGCTCAAAATAAACTACTCTCAAAAGTCTCGGTCAAATAATAACTTCTTGTCGGAAACGGTACAATCTGTCCAAGGCTTGTTGTTCGAACGATTTATTTAACAATTTATGGCGGCCCGAGAATCTGAGTCGAACTGGATTTATTAAGGTACATAAACTCGGCAACAATTTATTAAGCCTCCATTCTTGTAAAGAATCCGAGTACGCACAACTGAATTTAATAGTCTCGTTACCCGATCGCTCGTTGTAAATGATTTTGTAATTGATAATAATTTAATCTTCACTAATGAACACCTAATTTATTGTCAACGTATTTTATAAAGGAATTTCAGCATAGAATTACCTACAGACCTAACTTTTCTATTTAATGGCATGTCCTTATGATGATTCTCTGCAGTTATGTTATTGGCCACTTAATGTAATTTCATTTATTGTCTCACCGACGATGATTTGAATTTGGAAAAAAACATTAAAACTCGAGAACTTTCTTCACAAACTCTTCTCAGTGGTGATATTGTAGAGACATTTAGGATTTAAAAAAAATACTCAAATGATACACCCGAAATGCTTTGTAATAGACAACAAATGCTTTTATAATTGGCGTTCACATCGCATTTAACATAATAGAATGGCCTCCTCGATTACCTATGTATTTCGAAACCCTAATAAAACGTTAACTGCATTAGTAACAGTACAAAGACGATTGTATGTGTCTGAACTGAAATTTTAATCATAGTTTACAGAACAAACTTTTAATTACAGTTCGTGGGTCGAGTGTCGATCGTTTCCACGGTTTTAAATCCTTT
The DNA here is from genome assembly GCA_018245675.1 of Agara michaeli. Classification (NCBI taxonomy): domain Eukaryota; kingdom Metazoa; phylum Arthropoda; class Insecta; order Lepidoptera; family Hesperiidae; genus Agara; species Agara michaeli. The sequence continues at coordinate 7,703 of DWDX01000939.1, read as the reverse complement.
AATTGAAATGAATATTTCAACACTGTATATCACGAATAAATTGAAACGAAACTGGTATATTTCGTCATAATATAATTTAGCAAATTTTTATTACCAACCCCGATATTTCGGTAAGCTGTCCGAGATATTTTCATTTGTAACTAAATTTGTGAGATTCCGACTTAATGTTATTTTTACCTTTTACTACAACTGTATACTGTATACTGAGAAATATATGAAAAAGGACGTACCATTCCATCGGTTGTAATTGTCCGCAATTGAGAGAAATTTAAAACTAACACCCAATTAAGAAGAGATTAAAAATTGTATAAAAATAGCACTTATTCGTGTTTAAACCATTAAAAAAAAATTATAACTAAGGAGAATTCCACACATGCATACATACACACACATATTCGATTCCAAATGAAATGCCATTATTATGTTAGCTTTTGGTATTTTTGGTACACCCAGCCATAGAACAAACAAATGTGATGATCATACAACCGTCTGTTCTGAGTGGGTATCGAAGCCACGACATCCAGTTTACCAGTCAACTATTTTTCTACAAAACAGAAAGTAGTTTGAAATAGTTTACGTACATGGTATACTTAGTAGTATTTTATTTTAAAACACAGCAGTGATATACGTTAATGGTATTTTGCGGATCAGGGATGGATAAATTACATTGATCCCGCGGCGGTGGTGCTCATCAATACTGATAGGGCTGCAATTAGTTCCCGGGGGATCCCACACAGGATATTTATTTCTTGGCCCGTGTTTACGTGTTCCTGTACAAATCAAATGGAACTACGATCCCTTATCCATTTTCTGTGACCGAACTGATTTGCTTGCTGTCGCACTACGATTGGAGCGTGGATAGTCAATTAAAATCTTAATCAAGGTAAAAAAAATGTTTAGTTAGGTACATACACTTCTATAAATGCACACACTAAGTATCTCAATAATACAATCACAATATATATTTTTTGTAATGCAATTAAAATATTAAGTCTTATTGATCTTACGGAAAATAAAAATGTAGATACATATGTATGTATATGTAGTTAATATAAAATAAGAGACTAACAAATATCTCGTTAAAATTTCAGTCTTAAACATACTCATTCTTATTTGGAAGTTTCTATATAATTCCTATACTACATTACAACGATTTGAGAAGCTTTGCAATATATTAATCAGTATGAAACAGTAGAAGTAGAAGACATCCACTCGGAAGAGTGAAAAAGCTATTAACATTTTCACTTCAAATTTTTCAAAAGTTGATGACTTCCAGTTTTCCGACTGAACATTACATAAAATCCTAGTTGAAGTGCTGAGCAACTCTTATAACTATATAAAAGATCAATGTACCCTTTTAGCGTTCCTATTTAATAGGACGAAGAATTATTACAGTGTTCATTGACAAGATTTATTCATTAAATCACTCGTTTGCATTGTTAATAAAATTCAACTAATTAAAAACGCTCTTGTTATTCTAATGAAATGGTATTCTTCTGAGATGGTTATTTTCAATGGGCCCCTTGCCCCATGCACTAATACCTACGTAGTAGAATAGATAACATTTCTGAGTTAGAATTCGTGGGGAGTACTGGTACAACGAAAGACAAAGGAAATGACGGTTATTTTAAATATTGCGAGCAACTTTCCGCTATAATTGCTCCACAATATTCAATTTCTAAATGAATAATACGACTGAAATGTAGAAAGATATTAGAATTTCTTGTAGTATTTTCGTATAACGCACGCAAGAAATTATCCAATTTTATATTTACAATAGTCTTTTTAAAATATCTCTGAAAAGTACATTTTAAAGGAATTCTATAGCTATCGTCGATGTGCTTGATTAACTTCAAAAAACAATTAGATTTAATTGTTAGACGAGATACATTCAAAAGTATAATTTACCAAACATTACCGTTTTCAAACAAATGCGACCGCAGAAAGAGTATACGTATCGCGAGGTTAACCCCAAATTAACACGGAATAAAATAATGAAAGGGAATTTACGGCAAAACCTAAATTAATGCTTCAAAATAACAATGAAAATGAAATATAAATTTAATTGTATTCAATTACTGCTATTAGATTTTAATATTCTATACCTAAGTAAAACATAAACAAGAAGATCAGCTTTAGCTTCAGATGAAGTTTTTGCGGTCATAAGCTTCAACAGGTCTATCGATGCCACAAATGCTGGAACTCCTCGACTTTTCTCGGTTGAAATGTGTTATTATTGGAAAGGTACCGTCTCTAGAAGAGGGGCAGAAACGGTATTAGGTACTCGAGAGTGTTTACGTATCTGGCCCACGTGGCGTGCGCACGATTTGTAAGAATGCACTAATTTGTGAATAGTCTGGTGGCGGCGCACTTTGAACGGTCTGCAGGTAGTCGGGGACGTAGAGTAAGAACGGAATCTGCGCTATCGAGTGGGTTATGTATACCGGTCATACACAAACCAAAGAAAAGCTGCAACCTCACGGTCAGCACAAATCATGACGTCTATGAGCACAAACCTACAAGTGCCATTTAATAAAACTGCTGTCCTTGCTCCATCAAGTTGATCAAGTTGCTTCCTGAAATACCATGTAATAACAGGGCTACCAGTATAGATTGAAGGATGTCGAAAGACTGAAAAATATGATTTTTATAAGTATAAAGCCAATGTCTTATAGACAACATCTTGCAAAATTGTATTTTTTTAGATACCGTTTTATAAAATGGTAAATGAAAATGATCAGGCAGCTTTATTACGCGGTAAACTGCAACTCCGAGAAGAGCGGTAACGAACGAGTTCGCGGTGTCAAACTAGCAAACTGTGATTTATTATAATGTGCTTGAACGTGGCGCAGTTGTATTATCTTTTACGTTATTTCGAAAACGATATTTTAAATGATTGCTTTAATTTAACTAAACGCTTGTGTTCATTTAAATGGAATAACTTCGGCTAGATAGCCATAAGTGATAGACTCTATTGCTATTGCTGAATTGGGACTACTCGGTTGTATCTTTAGTGTTCAAGCAAATGTAACAAGGAAATATGTGGGTATTTGTAACAATTACCCAATTACTGCGATCTGTAGTTTAATGCACATATGTACATATATGTAGAGCACTTTAGCCGAACATAAATAACGAGGAGCATAACGCGCTTATTCTCAACTAAAAGAAAAAATATTGTTTATCAACTTCATTATAAATATCAGAGTTCTTTGACATTTCTCAGAAGACAAAAGTTCAAAGTAGAAAATGGGATACTTCACTAAATCGAATAAAACGCCCTGACCATACGATGACATTGCAGTGAGAAATTGACAATAATCTTATTCATTTTCGCAAATAAACTCAGAGCGCGCAGTTTTCAAAAGCAATCGTAGAAGGAAAACGTTGAGAAGGGCAACTGGCTAGGGTTGGCAACGTCAAAAATAGTTCGCGTTGCGTGCGTTATTGAATATGTCATGATTTTCATAAAGATTTGTATATAATAATAGTCATATAAAAATTACAGCTTGAGGTTTTTGTAATAAAGATTGATTAGCTTAGTGTAATTAGTAATTAAACAAACGATTTTCAATGATAACGGCCTCTCCGAAAACGTGCTTCTGGATATGCTTATACTGTGTTTATTCCATATCAGATTAGTGGTAATCAGGAATGCATTTGTTTTTATTACCATTCGCACTTATGATGTAATCGTTACAATCTACATATCGTTCTATTAACGCAGCAGCAACCCTGACGCTGACCCACAAGATTCAATTATAGCAGCGCTGACACGGCGTCAGAACTTTAACCGACCGTCTGCCCGCTCGCACTTCATATAAGAAATAATATATCCTGGGATATATTGCGTGTTTCACCTTTACCTTCCATACTTGGATAAGAAGGTATTCGTAAGATATGAGCGGAAAATTTAGAAGACCTTAACGTGTTCGTGGTCAGCTGTGGTAACGTAACGTGGACACGGGTCACTGCTCATAGCGAGAAGGTTTTAGGCCATAATCTATCGGATCAGCAGATTTGGCACAATTTAAAAAAAAACATTTGGTATTTACTTTATGACATTTCTAAGGTGTAACAAGTCGTAGACGCGTGCCAGATTTGAACCCAGACCCCCGGAGTGGAAGACTGCATTTCAAATCACTAGGCTATCACTGTTTCTATGCACTATATTTTAAGTTAAACTGCACCATTAGTAAACTGCAATCGTGTAATTGAACGAATTAACAGTAATGCAATCAATATATTGGTGTAATTTGCGCTGCGAAGCGTCACAGAATTGTCTTGAAGAGTTTCAATTCGCTTTGAGATTGCATGAGCATATCAATTTATATCCATAACATAAGGTATAATGGATGCAAATTTATTTATTCTATGAAACAAAATGCACAGAAGCAAATTCAGTATTTACTAAGTTCACAAATTTATAAAGAGAATTTAGTTCATTGTCAAAGAAATATACTACAAAAAATTATAGATCGTAATCAACAGTGACAGACAGTTGTTATTAATATCATAAAAATTACTGCGTATGAAGTATTACAGCGAAGTAATGCTTCGCAACAATCCATTAATACCGAACATACATACATACATTCATGCAGTTTGGTTTGCCCATGCTCCTACAAAGAACCACTACCCATGTGTTGCACTTTGAAATGGAGCATGCTCAGAGTCATAAGCCCTATAGGTTCTTGTTGCATAGTAATGCTATTGATGAAAGTTTGACATTGCACTTAAATTCATCTCCGTTTATTTCAGACGAAACATCGACAAACACATGTTTTCACCGTCGACAAGAGCAGCCTGGTGGCTGGCTACGTTCTTAAGTGTTTTAGTTACAGGTAAGTGAATTTACAAAAAAATTAAATTGTTTTGTTGGATTAAACACATTCACCTTTACAAGTAAGTCGCAACTGTAAGTACTTGTTATAGATACAGAATTAATCAATAAAATACATTTTTTTGCATATCACACAAATAAAATTTCGAATTACGATTTTTTTCTTGTTCAAATTATATAATTTAATTATTACTGATGAACCGTATTGAGTTAAAACTCTGTTAAGAATAAAATGTTCTGCAACGAGTTTAGTTATAGACATACATACTCGTATCTTTCTTACTTCTTTATTTAAGCATGCAATTTGTCAACATAATTCTGTCATATGATTGGTTAAGTATTGTCGACTTTGGTCGCGATGGTTTATGGTCGGTATTGCCGTAGAACAAGCAATATGAAAGTACCCCTAAAAGCTCATAATGTGTAATATGAAAATAATTTTTTATTACCTACATACATATATGTATTAATGTAACTAATTATCATAAGAACTATCCGCCGTCTGGGCTGAACCAAAGTAAAGGAAGAATATAATTGTTTCTGAGCTTGCTGTTTCATCCTAGATTTAATAAGTTAACGCCAGCTGAATTAAACTAAGATACCAAGACTGGGAGTTTTATTTGAATAAAACTAATGCCGATACAGATTTATATTGTATTTTTGATCGATAGAATGTGAATTTGTTATACCGTAAACCAGGAATAGCAATATAGACCAAAGATTATTTAATAATTAAACGTAACCGGTGAAATGTGGGGGTGTACTACACTCCTATGCCTACCCATTAAGGGGATTACAGGCGTGATGTTACGTTTATTATTTAATAATAAATGTAAATCTAAATTTGATCTTCGCCTGGTTAAAATTTTACTGTTACGCTTGAATATTTTAACAAATATTTTCAAAATTTTATAAATACTCACGCATTTTCCAGAAGTTCAAACAAATATTTCGTTAATCATTACAAAATTTACGACATCGACAAGTTAAGGCCTCGCCTTCGTGAGGAAAATTGAATATTAATTTATTAGAAAATCTGTCGGAAGTAGATAGTCCGAAGAATTGCGTTAAAAATTTGTCCTTATAATGAAAATTTATGTAAATGTTAATATTTTCTTTAAACCAAAGACAGTCAAACTTTCGCTAACCTTAATAATAACAGATACAAATAATATACTGAAATATAAAGGACTAAAATAAAATAAACTTTTCCCTTTATAACGTCTATTACTATTTACTAGCTATTGGCAATCAAACAAATGCAGATAAACTACAAACTAGATACATAAACAAGTATTACCTTCATTATATGGCATGCTCACCCCACAAAATTCCACATAAAGCTAAAAAATCAAATATACATTGAATTGTTATAATTATTAGGAATTACAATTGTCAAGGATACTATAACATTATTTTGCAAAATTTAAACATTTGATAGCCAAGAATATACATATTTTATTAAATTTAATATTAGAAACACTGTTCCAAATGCCTATGAGTTCCCAAAATAATAGCCTAGGCCTTCGAGTATTCTATTGTATTATTCAGAGGTTAACGACTTTGCGTAAGGGCGCTTAGATGCTTATTGCTGAAATACTAAGGCTATGCTATATTTTAGGATATTTGATAACAAACAGTTTTGAAAGAATATTACATCCATGGAACAACAAAGACACATATTGCGGAATCCTTACTAATGTGATATCGGTTTCCAAATTAACCCATTTATGCATAAAAGTAATATTTTATATTACAAAATATTTCTAAAGCATCTAGAAATTATTGTGTATACATAAGAACTCGTTAAAATAAATGTTGTTTTCGAAAAACTGTTGTAGTAAAAATTACGAATATCATTATTGATTTTGTTGAAAATTAAAAATTAGATTTCCGACGTTTTATAATCTAACAATCGATTTATCGTAGTTTTTACTTTTACAAAATTTCAATTTAGTCCTTTCTCTGCAATATTAACTACAACTTAAAAACCAAATAAGTTTTTCATAAATGTATAAATTAATATGATATTATAAATGAATACATCACTTATTTTAGGGTTGTGCAAAGCTCAAAAAATTAAAATGATGGCGCAAGATTAATTTTTATGCCCTTCTCGTAATCTCAGAGACAAATACTGAGACTTAGACTTAGACAAATTAAGTCTCAGTAGTGTTTTAAGCCGCTGTTATCATTCCAGGTGAAATGCCAATACAGATGGAAGCTGAGCCAGAGTTTCTACAAGCGCTGGAGAATCACACCGTTCCACAGGGCCGGGACGTGCATTTTACTTGTGTCGTCAATCACCTCTCCAACTACAGGGTAAGCACAGCCCCTTTATTTTTCATACTAATATCTTACTATATTGTGATTCGAGAATATAGCCTAATTTCTAAATTAAAGATAATGTTCATTGGAACAGCACTGCAGAAATATACAATTTTAAATTCACATATTTATTAACCAAAAGTCAATGAGTTTTACAATTTAAATCAAATTATCAGAACCGGAAATTAAGATTCAGTTATTGTCTAAAATATTGATCCCCGTATTTTACGTTAACGAAACGTATGTCTAGTTTACGTTACAATACAACATTTTCTTCGTCCATTGATTTACTTGAATTAACATTTACTATATAGATAATCAATATATCATTGTATTGATGATACATATTTAATATTAAGTAGATTGTTTCTAGAGCTTAGCATTCTATTTCACAATAAATAGGATACAGCTACACGATGTTGAGTTGACAGATTTTTTGATACTAGTGGTCGCCCAGTGGTCGAAAATCGACCGTACTTAAATTATATCAATTTCTTAAATTTGAAAACATTCTCTAAAATTTTTTCTGTGT
>DWDX01000938.1:0-21677 GCA_018245675.1 Agara michaeli | reverse complement strand
CATACCGTCACGCCAGGTCCCTAACGGGGTAGGCAGAAAGCACCGAGTGCCAAATATCTCTGTCCTTGCAGACCTGACGCGCTTCGTCTACATTCATCATGCATACACGCCGGTTTCGGACTCTCGACTCCTCCGTCGACCAGTATATGACCTATTCGGTCGAGACAGGACAGTTTAGGTCTCCCTCGTAGTAAAATTAGTACACAGTAAAACCAGATCCAGTACAGCACTGCGGCCCACACTCCACGCGGAGTGCAGGTCGCTTGGTTTATTAAATCTGAAACGCCCTCTTCGCCTTTCTCGTAATCAAGTGCGCGGCAACATTCCCAACGCCCGACGCTTCGTCTCAAAACTTCAGCCACCTCCGACACGTATATAGTACGATAACAATCCGTATGTTTCTTTAACTATACAAAATATAAATAAAAATTGCAGTCTTTATTTGATTTCCACGTATGTTTCCTCGAGTGTTTATTGTGCTGTACTAAAACACAAGCAAACTTTTTAAAATTTTTGACAGTTTGTCCGTCTGTCCTTCTGTTTGTCCGGGCTCATTTCGGGAACGGCTGAACCGATTGTAATGGGACTTTCAGTAAAAGATAAAGGAGGTTATTCGGCAACATATAGGCTACTTACAGCCCTATAAGAGGTCGGTTGGAAATGTCCGGACGGCGGTACCGCTTATGACTGCTCGTTTGCTAGTCTCTTCACATAAAAAAATATGAAAAATATAATATATATTTTCGAGTAGTCCTCCAAACGCCGTAAGTGTTGCGACTGAAAGTGCGGTATTTTCAAAATGACGCCACTCGCGGCGCGCTGGAGATCGTTCAGCGTGAATCTTAACCTCAATGTAACAAAACGCCTCTTTACCCCAGTTTCTAATTGTTGCCATTTTTTTTCTACCCCACGATCGTCGTACCGCGAACTCCGTCCAGTGTTGCCGCATACGACTAGTTAACTCCTTTCCTAAGATTAGATTTTGGAAACTGGTGAAGGTAAGGAGGGTAAGGGAGTAGGAAGAAAAGTCTCCTTCGGCACCTACATCCGTCAACCTAGATTGTTAATTATTATCAACGTGAATATAATAGAGTGGTAACAGAATAAACAGTCATACTTAGACTAGATTTAATTAATATGTATTTTGGATACGCAATAATTGTTATTAAATTGGTTGGTTGGGTTGACAACAACATTCAATCTATCGTGTTCATTAAATTAAATTTCGACTGGCCTCGTGGTCGAGTGGTTAGAGGCCCTGATTACAAAATCGGAGGTCGCGGGTTCGATTCTCACCCGGGACAAACATTTGTGTGTGCAGCACATTTGTTTGTTCTGTGTCTGGGCGTTATAAAAATATTATATCGTATGTATGCATATATGTTTATCAGCTGTCCGGTTACCATAACACAGGCATAGCAATTGCCTAATTTGGAATCAGATAGCCGTGTCTGGAATTGTGCCCAGTTATTATTATTATCGTTATTAATTGTAATTATTAATAATTTCACAAGTATTAATGTCAATAATGCGAAAGTGATCCGTTTGTCTGTTACACTTCAAACTGCCGGTTATGGTTTGGGAATTTTAACATAATCATTTTTCGCACAGTAAAATGCCAGTTTGTTCTGACCGACACCAAATAGCTAAACTAAAATTTCGGATACAACGTTCATTTCCAAACGTAACTCTGTTCTCGATCTGTCGCAATTTTGTTCCACGAACGTTCCATTTGTTCGGCGTCTCACGATCGCTTCCAATCAGCGGAAAACCAACCTTATCCCGCTATATACAAGGGTGAAGCCACGTGCCTTCTCGAAGCGTACCGCAAATAGTTCCCACAAAACGCAACACGACATTTACATTACATCGTTTCGCAGCGTTCGGGTGTTTTCCTGAAGAAAGCCAGTTTCCAGCAACTAATGGCCCGAATGATCGTTTAAGAGCTTTGTGACAGCCCTGTCTTTATTATAGTCGTATTGGCATTGAAAGATATAACATCTACCTACAAGTCCCTTAAGGCAGCGTCACGGCCAAACCCTATCGTGACCCATCAAGTGACGTATGTAATGTTTTATCACTACATAGTATAAAACAAAGTCGCTTCCTCTGTCCCTATGTCCCTATGTACGCTTAAATCTTTACAACTACGCAACGGATTTTGATGCGGTTTTTTTAAATAGATAGAGTGAGTCGAGAGGAAGGTTTATAGGTACAATAACATTTGTATAATAATATACGCGCGGGACGCAGTCGCGGGCAAAAGCTAGTTGAATATAATATAATAATAATAATAATAAAATATTTGTCACTTTTAATATTCCACTTGTTTTGGTTGTACTACCGTGAAAACACGTACATATAGGGTCATACAGCCAACTAAAGATAAATTCAAATTATTCTAATCTATTCTATTCGAAAGAACAAAAAATTATCCATGCTGCGGTATGGCTTTAGTCCAATAATGAGCATATTGTAAGTATCTAAGAACATGAACTAAGAATCGAAGCCGGGACCGTCCGCGCGGCACACGCATCACGGCGGCCGGTCCCCGGTACGTCTGAAGCTACATAAAACGTCTGAGAGAATAAATCATATTTCATAATTGCAAAAGTTCCTTCGTTTGTGTTGCTATACATCGCGTGTTTCTATTTTAATGATGTAAGACTTTCTGGAACTTTCTCAAACGCTCTCGACACAATGTAACTTCAAGTTACACGTAATTCCGCCATAACAACGAGTTCTGTAATAAATATGCCGGAGTGAGTGTTGCCAGCGCCCGTCCAATAGACGGCTATTGAAGAGAGTTCACATTCGGACTAATAATTATTAGGGTTGCCAGTTTAATAAAAACGTAACATGTTAACAATCAATGATTGACACAATTCGACACGCTTATGAATATACATAATATGAACTTCACTTTTTTCATATTTGAATTTATTTGAAGCTACTTGCGAGTAATTTAGATTTTTAATGCTGACTTACCAGCAGGCAAAGTCGTTTAGATGTTTTATTAAGTTTGATAGAAAAATAAGCCTATTTTTACATAAAAAACTAGGGTAAATAAATAAAGTTATTTGTTACAGAAATATCCGCAGCAATCAATAAATTTGAAGTAAATAAATATATGCACTACAATTGAAGTAGGATTGTAAATATTAAGAAAGCACACAAATTAAAATTTTGTAAGAACTGTAACCACTTTCATATTTAAAAAAAAACCATTTATATTCAATCACACTAGATAAAACTGGTTATTGAATGAGTGTCCAATTTGAAAAACAACGAAGTTTTCTCTTTACAAATCGGCCATTTATTTTTCGACAAAATAATTACCTGTTTCCCATCAGCGCGACGCCGACCCAAGCAGCGAACGGAACAGAAAAGAACGAATGAATGGGAACGACGAAATGAACGAACGAAGTTTCTCTGTCGGAATTATTTCCAGTTTCAAATCTAGAACACGAGGTGTAGAGAGATAGCTAGGGCTGCCAATTAAAAAAATGCGAAATGGCACATAAAAATAAATACATAGTACCCACAGAAAAAAATTGAAACATATTCTTTTACAAGTGTAGTTCTTAATATCACTGTTGATTCTATTCCTGTCCAGGACAAATGTTTGTCCCGGCTCTGGTTGTAAAGTTATCTATATTATTATTATTTAACAATACGTGCCATTTCAAAAACGAGAAGGTTTATTTGTACAAATTTAATACGGTTGCATGAAAAACATTCATTGCAGTCAAATGCCAACATTCATAATATGAAAATTATATTATAAGTAGTCATTAATAAGTAAGCCGCTTACCATCCGGTGGCCCGCTAGCCTCCTTATCAGGCTATGCATTAAAAAGAAGCTCGCAGTAGCCAGCCCTGTTTACTAGAAGTTTGCTTGCGATGGAAATTAACGTAAGACCAGCAACGTAGTGAAAAGAACAATAGTTTATTCTGCGCGAGACTTTGATGTATTTTGATGCTAAATACAAGAGAGACGTCGCTCGAAACAAGCTCTTTGTGTATTCGAGAAGAATCGAGAACACGGCACGAGACATTTAATTCGCTGGATTTTCCAAAATGGCATTTGGAAAGTTTGTTTAAGAGGGGGACATTTGGATCTCGCTTTGTTCCATATTTCAGATATAATATAAATAAAGGTCTTGCGAAAGGGTCGCGCGACAGTGACTATCCGGAAAGAGTGAACGCTGTGCCTTCTAAATCACGGAAACGCTCTTAAGGACTCCAACAAATAACTCCAAGTGCAACTCAAAATTTCAAACTGCGTTCATTAGGTATGTTCTAACGGAAGTGAGCGCTTGAAATTGTAATAATAATAACTGGGAACAATCACACATACCGCTGTCCGATACCAAATTAGGCAATTGAATGCCTGTGGTATGGTAACCGGACAGCTGATAAACATACATAATACCATATACATACTTATATAGATATTTTCTTTTATTACAACCATAAAAATTAAGTAAAATCATGTTAATTTTCATATCTAAATATTGTGTGCCGTGAATTGTTAAAATATGTATTGAATAGAATAATTCTGTAAAGTCTTCACACGTAGCCATATTTTATGCACATAATGTACTCGTTAACAATACTTTTCAGAATTTTCCTCATTCATAAAATCCACTTCTAACGTCCAACAACAGAGCGCCAGCGAAGCCAGAGCCAGAAGTATTCTGCGTCAGACCGCCCAAACCGAGAGATTGTGAAATTGCTTGAATTAAAATAATTAGGCGGGAAATATTACGGCGATTGAGCGATGCTTTTCGCTTCATTTCACCGCACAAATTGTACTGTACAGTAAACAAGAGGCACTGCGGTTCGCTCTCCGTGCTACAATACACTGGCCCCTTGGTCTGCTGGCTAGATACCTGCAAATCCGGTAGTCGTGGGTTCAATTTTCACCCGAGACAAACATTTGCGTCATGAGCTTTGTGTGTTATGTATCATATGACATTTCGCTTCAAAACCGTATATTTTCATTTTAAGACTAGGTAAATTCGCGAATTGGTTGTAAGGTAATTTTAGGTTAGATCATCTTTATTTTTCAGTTGCATTTCGTTGTCCATCCGTGTAGCTCGTGTGTCACTTTACCGCTATCGCGGTGCCCGCTGGCGCTGCTTCCTGACTCAAAAATGTTATTTAACGTTTGATAGTGTCTCCCGCCACGCCCCCGGGAGATAATATCTCTGTGGAGATGTTTTATAACATTTGCGACTTCTATGGTTTACAAATTTACTGTTGAGTAAACGTAACAAGATTTTATTTCTGCTCTCCCATGGTTCGTACTTTTCATGTCCTTTATCATTTATCGCTATAACATCACGCCATACGTTACGGGGTTGGCAGAGAGCGACGAGTGGCTCGACTACATTCAACAAACTCTTCATACACGCCCGCTTCGAACTCGTCAGACTCAAATTTGAATAATTTCGGCAAAATCATAACAACCCTCCGCCCGTTCCACGTAATCCCTACTCGTATTCCCAACTGTTTAATTGTTTAATTATTACAATGCTCCCGCATTACTTTTACAACATTAACTTAATAGAAACATTCAATTGTAGCATTTATGGGCTACGCAATAAAGCTCAACGACATTCTGATGTATTTTAATAATACGATCAGTGCTAATTGTATTCAAAATTGTTTGTACAATATTGAACCTTACATGTAAGGGAATAGAGTTGCTTATTGATCGCTAAAAACCGACGTATGTAATAAAACAATATCGTAACATTACATAAAATTAGTGAAAATGTTCCATTTGTAATATTGACAGGCATTTACGAGAATGTTCTCCGGTTATTTTGATTACGTTTAGCGGCGAAGATTCTATCATTCCTTCGTCGAGTACCGAAGTATCGCAAAGGAGGTAATTGCTATATGGTCGTTCTGAAACATTAATCAGTTTTGAACTTTAGGACATATTAATTGTATTCGAAAAGAATAAGGATTTCTATGAGTGTTTAAGGAAAGTAAAAGCTGGAGGGACAGGTTAGTACGGATTTATTATATAAGTATATTATACTAGCTTTTCCCGCGGCTTCGTCCGCACGGACGTCGAAACACGACATCGTTTCCTATAATTATGCAATATTCCTACAGTTAGTATATGAAAGCTGTATTAATATAAAGTTTCATCAGCGTCTGTTGAACAGTTTTTGGGTGAAAGAGTAACAAAAACAGATACATCATACAACATCATCAAGATACATACATCAAGACGTTTATGATATTAAAGTAGGATTTCCATGAAATGTATTAGCTACATCCTATGGTGAGGTGCACAACCTGACAGGCGTGGAATCGTAAGGAGATTACGTACGAGTTTAATTTCGGAGTCTTCCGCGAGAGATTCCAAAAATAATTTCGTTACATTATGTTGAATGGGACAACCTATGGAGTCCACATCGTAAGCGGGACATATTTAGTAGTTAGTACTGACATTAGGTATCAGCGCTCAGTGTGAATGCAGCCTAAATACTGATTGCATCCAAAAATACAATGTTTGTTCCATCCAGACACAAAAACGTAGATAAATCAAAATATACTATAAACAAAAAACAAAATAAAATGTATAAATATAAAACAAAAAATAATAATTTTTGCCACAGTGAAATAAACTGTGTTGGAAAGAATGAGCCTTATACGAGTTAAGAGAGTTACGATCCCAAACACCTCGCGACATTAATTTCAGCAGTCCCGTAGATATTTTTCAAACCTAACAGTCTAGTACTTTCATGTAAAAAAGAAGTAAAGTAAAAGTGGACTAGATCCACAGGTCACTAGAACAAATCCGGCTCGAAGGACCAATTTCGAGGGGATTATTTTCAGCAAATCCTTCACCGAACCTTCGCAAATCACTTATTGGCTATGTTTAAGTAAATTTTGATAACGTCTTCAAATACACCTAATTCTAGTATAGTGTAATGATTTTGATAACATTTTACGGTTGACATTAGTCGAACTCGTCAATCAAAATTGAACAGCCAGTAAATCCAGTGGGTCGTGAGCCAGAGGATGTGGATTAGATTCCCAAACACCATATATTTATTATGACGGGCACAAGGATTATTTTCTATCTGAATGTTAAATTATCAATAAAAGTATGTATGTATTTAGAAACGTGTAAATATAGTGGTAGCTGTCTTAGTTGAAGCCGTGCATGAAATTATTGTCCCAAAATATACTGTTACTATTAATTAAAAACACAAAACCAGCTTTTTTTACCTTTAATATTTTTCATTAGCTTAAAAATACAATTGCATAGGCAGATCCCTTATCATTTCCGCTTGAATGTTATAAATATAGCTTTCTAGAACTTTACATATAATAATTATAAGTATTCATTTGAATTATTTACTTTTGCACATTATAACACATGCAATTAATGAACTGAAATTAATTATCTCTCATCGGCTTTGACCTCCCCTCAGACTAGCAACTACGAAAGAAAAACCAATGCGGAAAAAATGTGATCACTCTTTTAAAATAAGAAAATTAAATAAAGCCTTATTGCAGTAAGGCTTTAATCCCGTAACGAGCAAACGTGGCAGTTTAGTGTTTGTTAGTTTTGATGTACTTATTAAACTTGCACACGATAATAAATTCGTGTTAACTGAAGTACTCTACGAATAATGGATAAAAACTTAAGCTATTCCAGATGCTAACCAGACTAGTTTTTATAAGAATATCCTAGACACAAAGGTAGATTAAACACACAATGTGTAGCCTCTAGCCAGACTCTGATATTCATGTTTAATCTAAGAATGACTGCATGTAGGGTATTTGTTCTGAGATTATACTCGAATAGATCTATATAATAGAAAATCTACACAACACATTCATACTAACCGTTGATAGATGTATCTGACTGCTAAGCCGAATATCGTGGCTTCGATTCCCGCCGATGACACATTTGTAAAATGAGCACATTTGTTTGCTTTATGTCTTGGTGTAATAAAAATAGCTATATAAAGTGTTATATAGCTTGTATATACACATGTATATTTATCAGCTGTCCGGTTACCATAACATTACAACTAATTTGAAATCAGATAGCGGTGTGTTAAATTGTCCCAATTATTTACTCGATCACGTTTCGTTACTTTTCATTGAGAATACGGCACAAGACGAACATCTAGATTACATTATTATAAGCTGTAGTATGGAATCTATTTTCATCACACATCGCGTTACTCGGTATATCAGTTCTAGGTTGTTTTAGAGTGATTTACGATGCACATAATGTTTATATTCCAACAGTCTGCTATGTTGCGTGTCTGGATATTTTGAGGGTATGGCGTAGACCGTGCTGCATGACGTCGGTCTGACCACGTCTGCGTTTATGAATCTTTTCTGGAAGATCTCGGACCTATCCCCCGACTCGGAAGTTTATGGGGATATACATAAGCTGTAATATTGTTGTAATGATTAAGAACTTCTTGTAGAATCAACAAAATCAATCCATTCTAATATTATAAATGCGAAAGTAACTCTGTCTGTCTGTCTGTGACGTCATCACGCCCAAACCGCTGAACCGACTGTAATGAAATGTCATATAGAGATACTTGAGGGTCTTGGAATGAACAGAGCGTATTTTTTTTCCATATATTTTTTAGTCTTTTCAAGAATTTCATTGTTTTATGAAAAAGTTGCCGAAAATGGGCTTCCTGAACGCTTACTTAACTTTAGGGGCATCCTATCAACAAGTAACTTGATTGCAAAAGCATCTCGCTGCGACAGACGACAATAGGAACGCATGAAGTATGCTTCCTGAACTTCGTTAATACCCTTTTTTGCGGGTTAAACATAAATCTTAACCAACAGTATTTTGCTAGCGTCATCTCCGCGGTGAGTCGGCAAGTCTCCGCAAGTCTCATATAATACGTGTCTCCGTGAAATCGAAAGCGGACTTGGTACAATTTAACAAATGATTTATATACCGTAAGTTGCTGATTAATACCTTTGAATGAAATGTCCCAGTAAAAGTTGTTTTTATTTTCTTTTACACAAAATTGGACATATAGCGAAGTACGCTATTTATCAGTACAACGCATTTTGCATTTTGCAGACACCCAATTACAATTAATAATACCTATATGAATATTTTTATTACAGAGAATAAAAAAAATCGCTCATAACACACATGTTCGTCTCAGGTGGGAATCGAACCTGCGACCTCCGGTTTATCAATCAGAGACTCTAACCACTAGACCGAGACGCCAGAGTTTGTTTAGACGAAACTAATATTACCATACGGTGCAATTAAAACAGGCCCCAACGGGTCAATGAACTAACAGTCGGCAGCGAACCCACACAACCAATTAAAGTAACTAATCGTTAAGCGAGTACTTCTAAATTCGCGTCAGCAAAACTACGTAACGAACTTCCGCCGCTCGGCAAATAGAAAAGTTACCAACGCGCAGTTATATTTCAACAAACTTTCGAATTGTAGTGTGCAGCTAACCGACCCGGCAGTTTATTTTTTTCAATTACATCAAGTGAGCGTGCTCGGCTCCGGTCTGCGTGAAGCAGGTTAATCGGTAGTTCGGTTCGATCCTGGACGCCGAGGTATACGCGTTTCTGACCCTATCGGGTTAACGAAACGGTTAAAATTAATAACTATGTTAACCGTGTACGACCCATATTTAAATTGTTAATACATTGTTAATTGTTTTTTTAATTTTGAAATAAATATAGTCGAAGACGGTGGCATAGGGAACGCGTTTCCGAACGGCGGGCTGGGCCGTCGCGGCTTCGTCCTCACCCTTCGCACCGCCACCCGCGCGCCAGTTTTCAATTCTCTTTGCTCTGCCATTTTTATCGAAAACCAAATATTCTTTTATTTATGCATCACCGACTTATACTTTACAGTAACCCGAAAGGTAATGTTTTCCATGAGCGCGAGATGTGGATTTCGGAGAGCTGCTTCGCTACGATGGAAATATGAAGATCGGGACAAGAGTGCCTCTACTGGATGAGGATGCGTGAAGGCTTTGATAACGGTGGAACAGGCTCTGTCAGATCAGATCATGTCAAGAAAGAACTTCGTCAGGTCCAAAGCCGGTGGAAATCCTCTCACTCACGTGATGGTGACGTAAATGCGATGCAAATTCGATTAAATATTGCAGCTGCTCGCGCAAGTGATGACGTCTTTGCAATTACTAAACAGTTAATATTACGTCATAGTTCACTAATACTATTCTTGTTAGGATACGATAGGTTAAGTCAATTTGATTTGATTTGATTGGTCTCGTGGTCGAGTCGTTAGAGATCCTGACTGCAAAACCGGAGGTCGTGGGTTCGATTCTCGCCCAGGACAAACATGTTACAAAATTGCATATCTGATAGCCGTGTGTGGAATTGTGCCCAGTTAATATTATTATTAACTGGGCTGCTATAACCCATGGACATCTGCAACTTACCTAGAACATAATAATTAATACTGTTCTGTTCAACTGAAGTATTAGTCGTTAAAACTTAGTTAGTTAGTATTAATCGGTCGCAGGATTAGAATTGTTAGTAGCATTAATCCAGTTATCGTCGGTATGAGTGAGTTAATATCCGACTTATTCTAAGCTGGATCGACTCATGATACTGCGAGTAATGGTAACTAACATTACATGGTTGCACGTGGTATATGAAACTGGAATGAATGGTTATTGGAAGAATTTATAATTGAAGGAAAACCGATAAATATACATAGTTATATGTGGTAAAATTAATTATATTATGGTATCTGTATCAAAATAAATTTATTGTTATTAAAATAATACACAATGTACTGAATAGAAGTAAACAACAAATTAATAAGTATTTTAAATGCGCATCTTTCACAAGGCATTAACATGATCTGCCTGCGCGTACGACGGAATGGACAGCGGCGCGCGGCGGCGAGGAGTGGGTGTGACGGCATCGAAAGCGTCATGCCGCTTGTCGTCACGGCACACAGGCCGGCCTGCACGTGAAGCGCACCAATGGATGGTGCCCATAAAAAAATCATTAGTTTCCGAGGTGTGATTCCCGTTTTATGTTTTACAGCGTCTGCGAAGTTTTAACAACTGTACTTTATCGCGCGTAGTTTTGATGATGCTCAGTTTCGGCACAAGGCTTTTGTTGTATGAAAGTTTCGGGTTTTGAATCGCGTTTTGTTTTTGTTTTTTCATTTGCATATCATCAACCCCGGCCGTTGTATTTGCAGGTGCTGTATGAGACGTGAGAACGAGTGAGTGTTAAAGTAAAAACACAGAAGCGTCTGTGAAGTTGGCGGACTATTTTGTTTTATTTATGATACCTAATGAAACAGGTGATAATTAAGGATTTGTAATGCGGTGACGAGCCGACACGCCGTACGATAATAATTAAAAAGATTAGGTATGTATGTATTTCGAAAAGTATTCCAATCAAATGTTCACTATATTCATAACAGAATACAAATTATTTCCGTAACATTAGGGGCTACAATCACATAACGAGGCCAGGTTAAGAAACAAAACACTTTATAAAACTTTTGATAAGTAAACATTAAAAGATACGTACATTAGAAGTACAAATAATGCTGATTGACCATTTAAGTAACATGGAAATATACTACATATATTTATATATGTATTTACGTTTGTTTACTTTAACATACTTTTATAGTGAACAATCTTTTTATAAACTAAATAGTATACCGACGAATACGTAAGTAGTTAACTTTTGACAGATTGCGTGCGAAAACCACTTTCAACTAGTTCGTCAATGGTGTCCATTTAGGGCGCGCTGTACAGCTGCGAACACTACATAAATATATGATGACATTTATGTCAGTCTCACATATTAATAAAAAAGCAACTTTTACACTTGTTAGAATAACATTGGCAAGGTTTATAGAGTTGGGTGCGAAAACTACTTTTAACTAGTTCATTGTTTACCTTTATGACGTACATTATATATTTTACTGAATAACATAACTCGACAACACACAGAAATGACAAGCGAAAGACATTCAATAACAATTATTATGCGACTAAGGCAAACAGTACTGACACTGGCGCCGCTAGTGGCGTAAACGTGTACTAGTAAAACCTTTTAAAGCTATTCGGTTTATACAAACATTCTAACACTAAGAATCAAGAACTAAACGTGCTAAGAAACGTTAATTAGATTGCGTGCGTTAAATACATTAACAAGTTCGGAGAGACACTTCCCTACGATGATTGTGATTGGAAGATCAGGGCAAGAGTATATCTAATATCTAGGGACATCTCACACACAATTATCAATTTGATGATTTTTTTTATTGCCCTTTTTATTGTGTCACTGCTGGACACGGGTTAGGGACTCCCAGTGAGGAGGTTTTAGGGTCACGGTCTACCACGCTGGCCAAGTGCGTATAGGCAGACGTGACTTCAATTCGCTTCAAAGCTTCTTTTTACAAACATCGAAGAGACAAACTCGATCAATTATTCCTCTTAGTTAATTGCATTACTTGGAGCCTTTACTATAATAATGTTTTATCCTTACGTTATTTTCTGTGTCTGTTTCATTTATTATACGCTTTTGAATTATTCCCGACCGCCTCGAGCTATGCTTCATTTTCTTTTTCTGATGCTCTTTACGTTGCGAATTTCTTATGAGATTCATGGATAGATAATTGGAGGAATTTATAGATATACTAGTAGCTATTATTGGCAGAGAAGAAATATTAAATAGAAGTTTACATGCAAAGTAGTTGCCGATTTTCGTTTTCGAAACTGTCTGGAACATAACTCAGAGCGCTATCAGTATCAATACATATGCATAAAATATCTGTGATTTCAAAATAGCTCGTTTTTCTTACGTACATTACATGGTTATTTATACGTTAATAATACCGAAGCAACGTATAAAATTGCTCCTTAAACTATTTCAGTTTGATTTGTTGGCGCTACAATTCCAAACAATTTTATATATAAAATAGATATTTATTAAAGAAATAAATTGTGTATACGTCGTAATGAACTAACTACTCGGGTTCACCGGAATACTTGAAAATATTTCCCGAAGAGAATTCTATCGAGCAATGGAGGAACGATAGCAATAATACTATAATTTCTGATTACGATCGATTGTGGGCTTTAAGTCTTCGGAACAGGACTGGGAATTGTACACATGTTTGTTTATCTTAGAGCGAGGCGGGAGAAAATAAATACACCACGCATTCGCAAAGTGAATGCTCTGCGCGAAAGAATTTCGATAAGGATGCCATCTCACTCGGCTCGTATAGATCCGCGAGTAACCATCTGATTCTCGCCAAGGATACAGTGTAAACCGCATACGATTAGACTAAAAGCATCGATTTTTATCGCGGAAGGATTACACTTGCACACAATTCCAGTATTTCAACGTTAATGTATCTCTTGTCGCTTACGTCGTATTATAATTCATTTTTATTATTACCACATCTAACTTTATCATTAAAATTTTAAGCCCTATATTATTCAGCTGATAACTGATTTACTTTTATGCCATTAATGTCAGTTTAATTTGCGTGTCCTAACATTCATAGATATTTTTGAAAAATTATTTTTATGGAAACCAGGCGTTCTAATCAGATCTCCCATCAAAGCTTCTTTTCAAAATTGCTAATAAGACCAGGTGCACGATGCATCGTGAACCAGATCAAAATGTCTTTATGACATCACAAATTCCGAAAACATCTTTCAATGTTCAGTTTTCTTTATTGATACAAATTTGTTTACTTTGAGAGTACCATTGCTTTTAATCGAAACTCAAAAATATATCTCTTGAACTAAAATACCCACTTATTAATATTTATTATACAGAAACACTTTGTGAACTCCACAAATTGAATATGCAAAGCGCAATTAATGGTGTTAGCCATTTTCCTGAGATAATCAATAGTCAAACGCTTGGCTTAAATCTTATGTGTACAATTATTACATGCCTTAAAAACGTGGTTAGTAGCCACGTATTTTTATAAATACATGTCGAATTATCAGTAATTTGTATGTAGTTCTATTGTAAATATGACAGATATTTCAGTTAACATTTCGAGAAGCAACAACACAACAACCACAAAGTAACAATGCGCGAACTCCTGAATTCTATCGAGCGCTGTTAGAACAGATAGAATGTCTTTGAGGCTGATCTGTTTGCGCTTATACATATGTACATCTCCTTGAACTACTCTTAACTTTGGAACCGCTTGCTTGACTGGTCTGAAAAGCACCCAAACAGCAGTTTCCCCCGAAACACTGTTTTCCATGGACTAGTCATCACTGATGCTAATCCATAGGCGTACCACAGGGAAGTATTCTAGTTCCCCTACTTTTCAATTTAACACTTTTAGTATACAAGTAATAAGTAAGTTATTCTACAGGTAATTCAAAAGTTTGGCGTTACAGTACAACTGCATCGCAGACTAGAATATCTAATGAAAAAAATTAGTACTAATAAAAATATACCACACGTGGTGTTAGAGACATTTTTTGAAGTATACCTTTCAGCTTGGATTTCCTACAAAACGTAACCAAAATATCACAATTTATTTAAATGCAACTATCCGTAGTATCTTCGTAACGGCCGTTACGTTATCGCGTTACATATATTATCCGCACGAAGACCGTTACGTAAGTGTTCCTCGTTTGTCTCCGGCGCGACATTTTCTTAGATACAGATGATGTATGCGACTGTGAGCGCGGCAAGTGTTCTGTTGAAACGATTTTTATATATTGTGTTATGGGTTTCATATTTTGTTATATCATATATCATATCACAGCAATACACGGCCAACGCAGTTAGCGATCACATTCAGTAATATCATCGTACTTAGTTCAATAGTTTAGCGAAATTAATATCTACTATTTCCATAGATCGTAATATATTTCGCCATTCATTTGTAAGCATTCAATTTCAATAAATAATTAACTAAACATAATACTCAGTAATAATTCTGAGTATTTCATTTTGGACCTCTTTGAACATTATATTACGAATAATATTTTTCGCTTGACAGCCTATTCTAATTTTCAATTTGTTCCAACACTGCGATAATAAGTAGTAGTAAAATAGTATCTAGTTCATTCTTATTTAAAAACTGTATATCTTACACGATTTGATCATTTTCTTTATATTTGACATTTGTGGTCGCAATGTTGCCAGTAGAGTATTTTTCTTTCTCTCACTTGGCAAGCGACGTTTGTAGAACGTTATGATGTTCAAGATTATAAATTGTTGCTTTTAGCCGAATTAAATTCAGAACGATCTCGCCCTTGACAGAGACGGGCATACATCTGCCGTGTATGTTAGAAGGTGATAGATATAAAGACATCGTTACCGCTGTAAATCTCATAGAGGGCGCCTTAAATGGGTTGTTTATTGTAGGCTGTTCGGAATGATGTCTTTTAATAACGTTCGTGGGGTGTAATAAAAGAGCTGTGTTCTTACGTATATTGCAAACGAAACGGGTAGGTGTCGAGGAATATATTCGGGTTAATAGAGGCACTTTTCGCATGAACTTTTTTACCATCGCAAGGTTTTGATGGATGTAGAAAAGATACGGGGCTAGAGTCAATAATACTCCTCGTATGGTTCTGTTTATGACGTATAATGCCATAAGATCGCGTATATTTCTCTAGTTTTGATTCTATGGCCGTAATCTAATAAATGTCTGTTTATCCTCATGACCTATAAACAATATTAATAATGATATGTACTTGGAATCCAAAACAACGCTAACGGACTGTCTTCATTGGCGTTTTTTGATACGTACTTGAGGTAAGGTTTATGAAGAAACATGAAAAGTTAATCCAATTTATAACTCTGCTAGGGTTTTTGACTGCAATTCATTGTATCATACCATTCCCTAGTAAATGTCTGCTGGAAACATTGAGAGGATATGACCATGCCGTACCGTGGATTGGATGTCAAAAGACCACCTCGCAGGTCTCCAACTAGGGCTTTGTTATCAGAAAGCAAGTTTCTGCGCTCCGTATTTCATTATTTTACATACCGTCTGCGACTTTATTTATCATCAAAAATATGTCTGTCATTGTTTAATAGTCTACTTTGGCGCAAGTCTTACTAGGTAGCATCAGATCTATTTGAAAGCGATAAAATTTAAATATTGCTGCAATCACTGCGAATGGAATAACTCAGATTTTAACAAACACACAACAAGATGTAGCGTGTTGTAAAATAAACGCGAAGGTAAATTTACTTGTTTCCTTGTTAATGTACTTGCTGGGAATACGCTACTTTACACTCGCGATCATTCAAAACTTTCCGGAAGTTGTGCAAGTTGTACCGTCGAATTTATATTTTCAGGTTTCGTGGTACACTTATTTGTGTGGAGTTTCACAAAGTCTGAGGAGATTATAGGAGTTCGTGTATTTCATATTCATAAGTCGACAACAGGGCGGAATAAACCGTATTAGGGGAGTTGTGGATTAACATGGGACAATGATCTTGGCGATGAAGACGATGCATGTGATGGTACTCTTAAACTGCTGGTTTCACACATCTCATTAATGTGTTACGTCTAGCAAACGGGTAAACAACACGATAGTACATAAACGATCGATACAGCCTGTAGGCATCTTATAAGAGTGACGGGACTATAATTTTTAACTTATTAAAATTCTAAGAATTCCTTAAGTATGATTGAAAAGCTTTTATCGGTACCGACCGAAGTAAACTATGCTCCGGGCCGATCCAAATTGTGACGAGTAATAATTAAATCAAAATTAGTAATAATTAAAATTACGAAATGGTTAAAATTGAAGTGAGAAACAAAAAAGAAATTTACACTGCAATCGAATTATATAATACGTTAATGATATTTATAATAAGGATATATTTCTCAGTTATATATATCGAGAGTTACTAAGCTAGATGATCCTAGTTCCAATAGCTCTCGAGTCCATCAATTATAAAGTTGATCGCAGTCAAAGGAGTTCGCTTCAAGAACCGTTTCAATATTCACGAACGTAAAGTTAGAAATACGACGTCAATTCGAATAATTATGTTACCGAGAACCCGACCGTATTGTTTCGCAAATGCTTTACGGAGATAATAATTGTCCTTAGAAAATATTGAACCGTTTTTGGAAAGGTGACAAGTTTGATAGAGGATCTGAACGCACGTGCTAAGTAAACGATGGCCCATACAATTTTAATTATATTCTCCGATAAAAGAAATGCCGTCATAGATTGAGCATTGTTATTACTGCTGACGATTCGATTGATGTTCTTTTGTTACTACATGTAACACTTTAAGTTCTCCTTTACTGATAGTTTACTAAACTTTATTTATTTTAACAAGTATGGCAAATTCAATTTAAAAAGAATACGAGACAATCCATTCGTTAATAACAAACGTACCATACAAAATCTCTCTTACAATTGAAACAATTCACGCAACTTAATTCAGTAGAAAACGTAAAAAGGAATACATTACTCATTGTAACTGATATAATAAAGCAAACACATTTAACAGTACATCTCTGAACTCTTACACAACAACGGAGACGACCAAAATCACGATATTAATACATAAACGCAAAACAAAGTAACCCATGAAAGATATGTTTTACGCGTTCACGAATAAATCCATGATGGCGTCGTAATTTTCGATACAATGGCGTCCATAACATTTACAATTTGTCGGGCGATAATGAACTCTGTGTGTATAGAGGTAAGGCGAGCGTTTCTACATTTGCAAGTTGTTATGATCGGTGAAGAAAATGTGTCGGCTCGCTTCGTTTTATTGGTTCTGTTGTTCAGTTCGCGACATTCCGATTTGATTGTTAGACTCGGAGCGTTTATGCATTATCCGACTTCGTATCGATTTTGGAGCCGAGCTCGTGAACGAATTGCAAAACTACGCCATTTTTTTAAATCATGCGATACATCGGAAACGTTCATGGGTCAAATTTGTAACCTAATTGTATATTAACATATTTTTTTGGCCTATTCAGCTTTGCAATACAGAATCGGATAATGCGTAAACAACATTCGTACATTATAGTTAATCCCATAATCGAAACATTGGAATGGCTCGCTCCGACTAATACTGAGATGACTTTGGCTAATGCGATATTACGAGTTAATGGTACCTCGTTGGAAAGATTTATGGTCTTGTCTGACGGCTTTTATGATTTCCGTCATGATTATGTGTGAAGGTTGTTCAGATTTAATTACATGTATGTAATACTGGAATAAGTTCTCACGTTTCCACTTTTATGCCGCGAGTAACAATTGACAACTGTTACTTGAATATTAACATCGTCCAAAATCTGACAAAACAAACTAATTTTGGAATTAGTCAGACCGAATGTTGTTGAGAATGTTTATCTATACAATATTTCAAATCAATAAATTTTGATACTAGCAGTATGGTCTCGCTTTTATAAATGTTTTTTAATTCAATAATTTGAAATAAAAGCAATACATCCACATGAAAGGGTCCTACAACTTGTCAAATGCGATGGCCCTCCGCTGTGTGTTTTTTTAATCGTTCATCTGGAATTCGTTCCGACAAGCAAAAGCACTTCACCTGTCCACTCAAACAGCTCACACCGCGGCAGCTGCAGAACTGTGAATAGTCGCTGCGCTTAGAATAAGCGCTTGTCGGAAAACTGGTCGGATTTTAATTCGTCGTCAATCATTTTCATTTTATGTTTTAGTGCTGCAGCAAAATTCATGCACAATCGCTTCAAAACTGTTTCGAATATTTCCTGTTATTTCATTTGTAGATATAAGTTATTGATGAAAATCTTTTTGGAATGCTAATCGTAGGTTTATGGGTCGAGTGGCGGTAAATATTTCAGGTATATGTAGATATTACACTCGGCCAGATTTTCGAGCCCTTTTTATTACATAATAGAATTATAGGCAACGTATACTCTCATTTTTATCCGTACAATCGCTCAACCTAAACACATAACAAAAGAATAACATTTACTCACGGACAGTTGAAATATCTTTTCACGGATACTACATTTAAAAGGGGGCATGTCTAATATAGATACGTTTAACGGACGTCAATTAACGGAAGCCGTTCCTTCAATCAGCAATACATCTATTTGATACTTGATACTCCTCATGCTGCAAGTATCAAATATATTTATAAGTACAAGGAAAGCTTTAGATAAATAATGTCGATATTGTGTACTACAGCGCGATTTCACAAGCAAAATTAACTTTGAACGGACAACTTAGGACAATAAATGAAAGAACAACACAAAAATGCCATCAACTTCCCCGCTACAAATTCTCTTGTAAAATGTCGAACAAATTGTGGACCGCTAAACGCGATATGATCGAACGATGACTTCACAGTTTCTATACCGGAACTTCCAGTTGCGGATAATAACAAGTTTCAAACGAAACTATAAAATTTCACCGCCACTTTCCACTGTTATCCAATGAACAACACATCCATTATGAACTTGTTTCACTTAGAACTTGTGACGGGGAAAATACGTGCATTTACAACGATCGTTTGTTAGATAACTAACGCTTTACATGTCATGCCTCGTACTGGGACATTTACTGTCTTGGACGCAAGGTTGAAACGAAAATCAAAACAATGATGAAAATTACCAAAATGCATCATTCAAATGTAACACGTACTTAGTCGTTTGTTAACGAATTAAAGGTTAAAACAAACCGACCACCTGATGCTTAGTGATGACAGGATTTCACATTACTTCATAATCAAATAGAAATTGCGCTAACAAAACCGATCTACGCGCAATGGTTTTTGTTTTATTATATAATAGGATTTTCTACAAAAGTGAGCCATTCCTCAAGCAGTTGATTCTTCAATATGTCTGTTTACTCGTTAACCGTCCGCAGTGAGACATCGGCGGTATACCATCAATAGAACAATATCTCTATTAGAAATGGAGTCGTAAAACTTGACTCTGCTTCGTTACTCACTTTTATGATGTCTTTGGTATTTTCTAACAGATTGCTATTGTAAAATTGACTTTTATAACTAAAAGGGATATTTTGATAGGAAAAAGACTCGAAGACATTAGGTATTGCGTATGAAGGTAATAAATGAATACATGAAGATATTACATTGAAGTTTTGGAAAGTATTTAACTGTTAAGAGATGACATGTT
Source organism: Agara michaeli (assembly GCA_018245675.1). Lineage (NCBI taxonomy): Eukaryota > Metazoa > Arthropoda > Insecta > Lepidoptera > Hesperiidae > Agara > Agara michaeli. The sequence goes on along the minus strand of DWDX01000938.1, from coordinate 1,531 downwards.
CATTTTTTTTCGACCCCCTTGTTGGTCCACTGCCGCGCCCGGTCTTCTCTAATCGTGAGAGGGATTTAGGCCATAGTCTACCATGCTGGCGGATGGCGGCTACCAAGTGTGGATGGGTAGACTTCATAATATACGTAATTAATACGAAATGCGTACCAGGATCGAACCCACACCCGCCGGAGTGGGAGGCTTAATTTCAAACCACTAAGCTATCACTACCAATGTTGATCTTGGTAGTGGTAAAATGCGAAGTCATGCAAAATAGTGAATTTATGTTACATCAAGGTCTCTGCCAGTATCTGATGGACACCTATCTATTTTATGCAAACATGTGTGTGATTCCAATGGATTGTCTTAAAAAGATCACTGTTTAGTGATAAGGCCGCAAATTTTACCTATCCTGAATCGATATTTGTTGTATACTGTTTTATTATTTCTGTTTTTTGAGGGGTACAATAAAGAATATTTGTGTTTGTACTACGGGAAACTAAACTTGAAATATGCCTTGCAGTTGGATATGGGTCTCTTCTTGCACCACGATCCACATACCACTAACATTTCACGCCAACTCTATGAGAATTGGAGGTACAAATAAAAGGGCAGCTGTGGGCGCTTTCATAAACAAAGAAGCTTCAGCTGGTTCGAAATATGTTGATAAATGTAAGATAACGTTATGACCAAATTCTTAAAGTAGTTTAAAAGTCCTAAAACTTATTTAATGCTAAACAGAATAAAGATATTCAAGAGCGCTTCTCCTAGCACTTAACCTGAGTGATCAATATCTTATTTCTCGGTTCTAAACACAAAAAGTTTTTGTCCTCACTGAAATTCAAACACGCTTTATATACAGATTTCTCAACAATCTCCACTTAACTAACTCGGGCACTTGGCGGGTCTCGACAAAAAAGTTTGTTACTTGTTTTAGTATTATAATATGCATACAAAGTAGTTCGCGAAGTAAGCACTCGGCGGTTGGTTCCGGGTAACATCGAACACGTGACCGGATTTCCTGTTGAATAAATGTTTTCATTTACTACGAGCTATTTCTTTCCCTGACCGATAATGGCGTACGTCTCCGTGTCACATTGTCTTGTTGCACTTACTAATTCCTACTTATGTTGATGAGCAAAATTGTCAACAGAAAAAGACATTTAGAGGGTTCGTCGACTTATATCTTAGCACTAGTAACGGATTCCAGACCGAGCTAAAGTTTACTTTTCAAAAATACTATTTTCCTACAGAAACTCATTGACAGCTATCTGAAGAGCGCTGTATTTAACGGGAGATTGATCGTAAGTTCGTTTTCTACTGTCGCGTCACCAACGGCGGCCAAGACCACCGCTATCCTGTAAACACCACTATTTACTCGTTTTATACTTTTCTGAGCGTGATATTTCAGTACTACTCCTAAAACGACTCGGGTTTCAGTTTTTGAACTTACTTGTTATTATAGGTACTAGTGGTCGCCTAGTGGTCGAAAATCGACCGTACTTAAATTATATCAATTTCTTAAATTTGAAAACATTCTCTA
>DWDX01000937.1:0-21683 GCA_018245675.1 Agara michaeli | reverse complement strand
ACCTATTCCATTGTGGGACTTAAACGTAACTGGTGAAATGTGGGGGTGCACTACACTCCTCTGCCTACCCCTTAGGGAATTACAGGCGTGATGTTACGTTTTTTTATAATTCACCTAAAGTTGAGAAGACACTGGAAAACATATCTAAACATCTATATAATTCATTGGTTTCCAAATTCAATTGTTTTGAATAATTGATCGAGACTACTGTGATCAGCTCATCGATATTATTGACGAAATGGAGTTTAACTTGAATTAGCAGATATAAGATGTAAGAAGCCCTTTTAAAGTCTCTGTTTTTTTTATATATGTGATATCGTATGCATGAAAGCCGTGGTTACCTGTACTCGAAAGGACACTAATTTATGTGTAAGATGATAAAAATATAAAGTGTACGCTTGTTGGCAATCCTAAAATAAATAAACAAACAGTACCTTGACTCACGTAAAACTCCATTGGCACCGGACCACCCGTATACGTGGCCTTCCGTTCTGCAGCAATTGAATTATGATTCTCGTACATGGTCAGCATGTTGTCAAGTACATCATCTAGGGTGATCAGGAGTACCTTCGATATATAAAATGGTTACTATTTATAGTGTTTTATATGTCATGTAAGAATATATTTCTACTACTGCGAAGAGGACTGATTAGGACAGCCAAGTATCCACTACCTGTGTCTGTTATCGGAAAATTATAACCTAGAACGTTCCAAACGTAAAGCGAATAGGCATATGCTGGCGTATCGTAAATAGAAAAAAAACAGAGTTTTTTTATTCTTTTTGCTACCAGTTTGTCACATTTATGTATGTGTCCAAAACATTAAAAACATGCTAATTTAAGCCCGACACAGACGTGTGTGGTTAATAACAAAGTATTGTGGCACTGCATGACTTTTTGGGTCAGGGTGGAGAAAGCGTCATTAGTCATACCTTTAATTCTTGGATGTGCAGTTTTATGAATCTGCTGAGGTGATCTGTGGCTATGTGGACTCGTTCGTTGATCATGTACTGTAACCGAATACGTTAGCAACTAACAAAACAAAGCATATACATTCCCGAGGTGTATTTTTTACGTTGTAAAGGGTAAAAAAAGGTGGGGATTATGGCAACACCTAATTGAGTGTTTTGGCTGGATCTTTTGAATTTTCGAATTTCGAACTTCATCACGCACGTGACTTTACAATGTACAATGGTGAAGATGAAAAAAATGTTTACAATCATTGTACTGCATGGAAGCACTTGTAAATTTATTTTCAATATGTTAGATACCTGATCTTCCGCAGTTTTTATCCTCAACATTTCATTTTGATACAACCATAGGTTGTCCAGCTTGTCGGTCGGATCGTGGCCGTAGATTTCGAAGGCGTCTATGATCATCGCTAGTGTTAAATTTTCATTCGGTCCCATGCAGCACGGGTGGTTTCTGATATTATAAGGCGACTGAGGAAAATACGTTTATTACAGTTATTGCACGTTTTTGTGTTTATTATTTCGAATGTATTGAGTGATAACCATATAGGAAACAGAAAGAGTTTTCTCTATCTTTTTAACTGGAACTCGGTGCTTTAGGCATTATACCATCTGCAGTTGAAGGAGATGCCATCCTTTAGGGATTTATCCCAAAACAGAGGCATCTTCTATCTAGACATTTGCCTACGTTGCAGAAGTTAAATTCATTTTACTGTGTCATACTAATAATATTTCTTGTTGAACTTAGATATCGAAATAATATTTAATTAGTATTGTCATAAATATAGTACCGCCATAAGGGCATAGACAAGTACTAGTTTATGTAAGCTTTCCAAATTTGAAAATTTTCAAGGTTTAATTTACACTCTATGGGTGTTTCAGCTGTAGTACAATCAGACATATTAAACTTTTGCATCAAATTATCAATATAATTCTCTTGATCAAGTGTTACAGTATTAGACTCCCTATTAACAATTTCTTTGATTGATCTGTAGTCATTTTTCATTCTTATTCTTCTTGTTTCTGCTCTTGATCTGCTTTTTGCTCGCTCTTGCTTCTTGCTATTAAGTATAATTAAGCAGCAAATTATCTCTGGGGGATTTTGATTTGGAAAAATGTCCTTATTATTAAAAGTAAGTTTGACTAACAACTTACCGTTATCCTAACCCAAGTGACGCATAGCATAAGTAACACGCATGCTCGTATGAAAGCCTCCATTTTACCAGCATGGCGGCGGAACAAAGTCTGACGACGCCGCTCGGCCAATCATGAAAAAAATTGGCAATTAGTTTATTTGGATTATAACGCGTTCGGAAAGTTTTATAGTCGATAAATCAATTAGTATTCTTTATCTACAGTTCCCTTGTAACTATTCTGATTCGGAATATAAAAAAGGACATTTTTTTAAAATTCTAACGGTTTTTAGATATCTGTTATTTTAACAATCACGGAAATAATTTCCTTGTCATGATGGTATATTGTAAATGAAAAAAAGTAAAAAGCATACTTAATAGGTCCCAGAAATAACATCATATCTTTGACTGCGACTGATTTAGGATAATTAAGGGCTTTTTTATATTGAATTATATTTAAAGGCTATCACGACCTTTTAGATTACCTGTTCATTCATATCGGATTTTTGTCCTTCAATATAAGGTTTTGAGTTTAAAATAGCCTTTGTGTATGTATTATTTCCTCAGTAATTTAAAAAGGTAATATTTACATTGCTCATATATTAAGGTATCGAAGACAAAAGAAAACAAAGAACATAAGAAGTAGGACAAAGAAGAAAAACAGAAGAAGTAGGACAGTAGAGTGAGACAAGACTGATTAACGATGTCACTTTTGCGACTTATGTGACAACCAATTATTGCAAAGTGTTAAGAAATCTATTCTTAGATTTAATGGAAATAAAAATAAAACCAACATTTGGAATAACATTTTGTATTCTTTAAAATACACACCTACAATTCACTTCACTGGGAACTCGTGCGTATTGAGTAGATACATTTATAAAACATTATTGCACTCGGATACAACTCTAACACTTTTCTCGATTATTATCAAAAGCTTCACCAACAGAACGCTACGCCGTTCGAACGTTTCAATCAAGCGTTTATTTATAATTTAAACTACTTTCTGGAAGCCCCTTTAAAATGGAAGACATTTATTTTATTTAACGAGTACAGAGATGGTCGTCAAAGATATTCGTTCCTGTTCAAATGGAAGAGACGTAGCTTAATAAAACGTTAGACTGATAACTTGGAGTTAACATCTCTCTGCTACTTTCTCCTTCTGCTATATATCTTTACTGCTGTGTATCGTTGGTCTGCGTTTATATTGTTTTAGGAGATTTAATCCGCTGGCTCGATTCTCATGTTGTTAAGAAATGCCTCAATAGTTTTGTTTTATCTCGGCCGTAACATATCATGTTTTATTTAGCTTAGATAAGTTAGTGATGTGTGCCCTGTGCATGGCAATAGGCTCACCACCTATTCCATTGTGGGACTTAAACGTAACTGGTGAACTGTGGGGGTGTACTACACTCCTCTGCCTGCCCCTTAGGGGATTACAGGCGTGATGTTACGTTTACGTTACGTAAGTTACTTCATAACCGCAGCACCTATTCCTCTTAGTAGCTTGATTTTTATAACTGTTTTAGAAGCATAACAAAGCCTTTCGTCGTGTGTTTGATTCGGGGCATTATTGTGTACCTTCAATCATGCGACAGGAACAAATGTTTACACGACCATCTAAGTACTAACAATCTAATAGATACAATTCATAAAAATACATAAAACATAATATATCTAATTGCAATTCCATTATCATGTACAATATATTCTTACTATTCTATGTAACATGTATAATCGATATTTTATATAATATAATCAACAACAATTTGTCACTAAACTGGAAGATTGAAGGTATAAACAACAAGAAAATATCAGATATTATATATACCTAATGCGCATAAAACTTTTAAAATATTCTAAACGCTCAATATATTTTTAGGTTAAAAATTTCAAAATCAAATAAAAAAATTATATACCCTTTTTTATTTACTTAAAATATATATCAAATAGGACTTTAATATAAGGAGAATACGCAGTTATATTATTTATTGCCTTCAAGTCCCTATCATAGTGTTATAACAATATTAAAATCAACAGATAATAAATATAGATGTATCAGAAAAAATCACATCGTTTTCAGGAACAATAAAAGTGTAAATTAAAATAATTAATTCATTAATTATATATAATATCATTTCAAAATATTTATTGTCGTCAGGTTGGAAAATCAAATCATAATTTCTAGTCTACCTAATCTATTTTCAATGTGCTTTTAATTACAATATAACATTTATTCAACATTCTAAATACATTTTTAGTTCCGTCAAAATACACAGATAATTTAATATGAAAAGATCATATTCAGTGGGGTTATTACGTCATCTTTGGATAAATTTATTACATAAATTATTTATTTCTGCCCATCGAAGCATACGCAGAAATATATATTGTATATATTCAAAAATATCTCTGTTCATATACTCTATGATCAAACTCGCAATTCGACGTGCAATGAATACATCGGCAACATTCAGCAAAAATATTAATTAATTAAACATTACATGTAAGTATTATTTAATGGAAGACTTCGTTGTTAAGGAGTTACAACAGCACAAACAACCATTGGAAGACATTGGATACCTTATCGTAATTTGTAAATAGTAAACATCTATTAATATATTATATACATATACAATAAAGAATTGGAAGACACGAGTAATATATTATTCAATATAATCGGTTATTATTGTCTTAGCTAGGAAATCTAACTTACACAAATAATCACATCTGACTAGATATTCTGTGGCGGTAACATTTAATTATGTCGCGTAGTACTAGCGACTATATAGATAAAGGATAGCCGTACATCTAAAACATTTCAACAATTACCTGACACTACTGAGATTAGAAGGGCAAGCCGATCTTGAAAGCCTTTATTAAGGCCGAACCGGAGTCGTACATACCGATGATACCGAATAGGACACCCAAGCCCATGATGAAGTAGTCATACGCGATCGTGGTGCTTTCGAGTTGGTTCCCTTTAAGCTTCAGATGGAAATAAGCAGGCCATATGAAACTCAACATGGTTCCGGTGAAGCTGCCAATGAAGCCCATGAGAATCGCGAAATGTGGTATAAAGATGGCCATGAGTATCGTGAACATGATAACTCCTAATCTCCACGCTAAGCCCCAAACTTTCAACTCTCCATCGAGTGCATAGATCGTTGGGAAAAGTGTTTTCGGTTTGCCCCTAAAAAGAGCACGCTCCAATAGATCACAGGCCGCGTAGTACGGCAACGGATAGCTAAGGACAGCTTTAATGACCAGGAAAAAATTGACAAGTCCCTTAAAGCCGGCTGATCGTAAATTGTTTGTGATGACTTGCTGAGTATCGTTTTGGAACGTTAAGAAGCATAAGTATCCGAATATAGACTTAAACGCTGCAGCAGCAATATGCGACCAATTCAACATCCACTCGAACCTGGATCGATCCTCCATATTTCCTTCAAGAGTCGGCAAGAAAATCTGAGACGTATACGAGAATACGATCACGCCCAAGCTGATGGGAAAATTTTCAAAATCCAGGCTCCATTTTACTTTCGACCATCCCCAATCGCCAATGTAAAGGATGCAGTAGCCGAGAACAATGGCGTTAATAATCAAGTGGCTCATAGTGCACCAGAATGAAAGCATGCTGACGCTTTTTAATGATTTCAAAAATGCCAACGGCAAGAGAAAAATCCCGATCAGCATCATCCAAGAGCGAGTATCGATAGAGCCATCAGGGAAGGTGCCGATCATGAGATCGCCGCACACAACAACGTAAAGAATACAAGTCATGAGTAGTTCTATGATTTGTGCCATGTTCACCACTCTCGCGCCATATTTTCTGCCGAAGCACTCCTTGGCGATACTTACGTAAGAGTCGCGGACGCGCACACGTTGACCGGAAACGGGGTCGTCTTCGTACAGACATTCCACGAGGATTTTTCCAGTGTAACAGCAAATATGTGCGATGCCGATCATAGCAGCGATAGCCCAGTAGCCACCTTGGAGTACAGCAAACGGCAAGGAAACCACGAACATGCCCTGCGCAAATTGTTCGTTTACATTAGCCATCCACGAGGAGAAGCAATCTAATGAAATATTATGTATTTATAACGGATACTTACTTGGATGGCATTAGTAACGTTCCATGCAGCTTGGAACTCATTGATTTTTGCACCGGGTTTTCCGCCACCCTCTTCGAAACCGCCTTCTTCAGATGAAGCGTAAAAGTCGACACTTTGCATGCTCTGAGTTCTGAAAGTTTTTGAATTATCAATATTATAATTATAATCATTATCTAAATTATAATAGTTTTCTGCGTTATATAATATCCCTTATGGACCTTTTCTCGGATTAGTAATATTTTTGTTAAATCGATTTTGAAGTAACCTTGTGACATTTCAGACTTTCAATGAGGTTAGATAATCTAGGACATGTGCTACAGTTTAGGAGTCTACCTAGGAGCTCCATCCTCTTGTGGATATGTGTTTTGGTAGCTGGTAAAGGAATCTTCGGCTTGCAGTTCGCCACTCAGGAACGGGTTTGTTGGGTTGGTAGACTGGTACGTTGGCGAAGTTGTCTCATTCATCGTGGATAGTTCGCAGCTTTCACCCATATTATCTGAATATTAACGTCTAATTATATATCTATAGCAAGACATTGAGGTATTAATCTCTTTGATTTTAAAAAATCTAACACAGTAAAAGCAAAACTAGTAAATTGATCTATTAAGATTTAAGACACGTTTAGTGCTTTATGATAGACAAGCTTGATAGAAATTATAACGTACCCAAGTTAGCAAATCTGACATTTTGCGGAGGACGCGGTGGAGCGCCAGGCTTTTCCGGCAACTGTTGGCGGACGGTCTGCATGGCGACGTCCAGCGCATTCTTCAAGGGTGGTATCTTGAATCGACCCAGATTGATCATTTTTATAAATATCTCTTATATCACTTATTTTTGAAATTCTCCACCAATCACGGATAAATTCAATATGGATTTAAAATAGTATACCAATCATGAAATTGACGTAACGCGAAGACATCGATTTTTAATAATACTTCTCTCAAAGATATATTGAAACACGTACAACTTTACTTATCTATTACTATAACTTTAATACTATTTTGGAAGACTTCGTTACACTACACTAGGATAAAATTTTATACTATTGCACGAGTGAGCTTTTCATTTTTTGAGCAACCATCTTCGTGGTTTTTACTTCGCGGTCATTGTATTTACCGTTCTGATATTGTTTTTGGCACTGTTATATTTGATTGAATGGATTTTTTGTGCAATTATTTGGGTGTTATGGGGGTTTTCACATTTTAAAACGGTATTCTTTTGTGTAATGGCTGCTGGGCTCTCTCTGTACAGTGGGTGAGGCGGGCGGCGCGAGCTGGGTGCGCGGTGGGGCGATCAATACGTGTGCGGGAGGAACCACGCCGAACTTGGCACTGTAACAATGCTCTTGCAATGATGTTGTGTGCGTAATTGATCTTTTGGATTGTAAGCGAGAAAATTTTTGGAAAATTCCATCATTGGTAACTGTCTTCTTTAGCAAATCACTTTTCATTTATGCGAATCTATATTTGAAATAGAAGACATCTGAGCTTCCTACACAAAATTTGACCCAGTTTTTGTATATTAACAAAGTTTTGGGCAACAATTCAAGTTATGCGATATTGTTACTATCTTTATCTTTTTAAGATAAACATTGTAAAAACGTGTGTTTTTTACAAATATAGTTCAAACTTAAATTTTACATATTCAAAACAGTACTACATCGTCATGTGAGAAGAAAAGTAGGTAATATTTATTAGATAAAGAACAAAAAATGGATCTTTGTTATAATATATACATAGCCGATAAATATTTTATATTAATTTACAAGTACAACGTACTTGTGAAATTTTACTGGTGAAATGTGGGGGTGTACTACACTCCTCTGCCTACCCCTTAGGGAATTACAGGCGTGATGTTACGTTACAACGTACTAAAAAGTAACAATGTACGCTAGTATTTATAATATTATCGAAGCAAAGCTCAATTTAGTTTGAGGGGCTGATAACTAATTGGTCGTTAGAAAATGTAACAATGTTTTCACGCCATGAAGCATGACGTCATTCGTGTTTGCTATACCGAACCGCCATGGACTTAAGAGTACGCTGGAGTAGTTTACAAATATTAATTTTTATCACGCATTTTATTAGTGGAGGGGTGAGTAACTTTTTCTTTGATTATGTTTTGATTTAACCTTTTCCTATTTGTCTCTGAGTCTTTCGAAAGCATTCGTTGAGTCTGTCTCGGCGATATTCGGGAACCGAGGTATGAAAAATATAACATTTTGGAAATTTAAATTTAAGAGTGTTATCCATTCGTGCATTTATGTAACTATTTATTAGTATCTAACCATTTCGGATTTGGAGCTTAAAAATTGAATTTGTACAGCTTTCCTGCTGACACGCGTGTTTCTCTCGCAGAGCAGCTATGACGTCAGCAAGCACCCGTGCTGTCAGGTGCCCTCTGAAAATATCTCGTTAGCCATGATCATAGACGCGTACGAGATTTACGGCCACGACCCCACGGACAAGCTCGACCATCTCGCACATTATCAGATCGAGATGATGAAAATCAAACGTGCTGCGGATCAGGTATTTGTATTTAGGCAAGAATTTTTGAAAGTGCCGTTATACGTATAAATTTTTTTTTTCAACCTTTTCACTTGTACACCGCTGGACCGGGTCTTCTCTGATAGTGGATCATGGTTACATTATATCTTATATGTATAAAAATCAATTGCTGTTCGTTAGTCTCGCTAAAACTCGAGAACGGCTTGACCCGATTGGGCTTATCTTGGTTTTAAAATAATCCTGGAAATCCAGGGAAGGTTTAAAAGCTGAGAAAACATGGAAAGATTCAGAGGAAAATAGTAATAACAGCAATTTAGTTTTTTTCCATATAAACAGCTTACCTGTCAAACATAATATGATGCACGATACGTCCCGTCAAATATGATTAAAAACTAAATTATTTATTTACTGTTCGGCGGTACGAAATTCGCCGAGACAGCTAGTGTAATATATTATAATAATATCCTCCCATAGTATAGTATTGGACCTATACAGTAGTTAGGTGCAAAAATATCAATGACTCGACTGAGATGCGATGTCAGGACGTCCTGCTAAATATACGTCTGTTGGTCACATCGGCAGGCGGCTCCTGTTGATTTACATTCGACGGGCATTCCAGCCATTAAAACTGCCACAAAACAAGTCCGTGGTTGCTGTCTACGTGGAAAATATGAATAGAAATTACCCGTGAATCGGTTTACGGAAATGTATGAAATTGAATTAAATTATATCCTATTCGTACCTTTATAGGGTTTACTGGGGCATTTGTTCAAAATGTTCAAATTTGTTCAAAAGTCTCGTCCTCGGAATGTGGCTAAAATTGTCTCGTCATCGCAGGTCAAAGCGATTAGGGTCGCGGACCCTAACTCTAAGTTTTATGTTAAGTATTTAATTACAATATTTAATTATTTAATTACATCTCTACGATAAATCAATTGGTAATCAATCTTTCATTATTACATATCAAATATAACTGTTTATACATACCTCTTAGGACATATTATCTTATTGGTTCCCTAAAAACCTGCTCCTACCGAGCAATCAATATTCCTGATCAGATTTCCATAGTTTTTATACTTACTAAAGTTTTAATCTCTAATTATTATTACTTTATCTTTTTAAAATAATATGTTATTTTATGTTATAAGGAACATATTATAACAAGTATAAGACTTATAACAGGTATATATATCAAATATTTACAGTTAAGTGCCTGCTGTTTTCGCAGAGCAACTAAATACGCATTTCAAGCACAAGAAGAGTAAACGTTAACATTTCGTTTTGGTAATTTATATCTATTTTGAAATTATATGAACAATGTGGAATAGTTAAAGTATATCTTTAGAGCGTTTGGGTAAATTTGTGTGTATTCTTAGTAAATTACACTTGGTTGTCGTGAAATTGTAAAATTTTGCAATAAAACACCAGTAAACCGATAGGCGCGTTTAAAAGCCTCCCTTCCATGTTGGACCATAAACTGAATTGTTCTAAATAACTCTTTAATTGCTTTCTGTCACAAATAATATATATGTCTATGCTAACTAGATTGCAGAAACAAAACTTAATTAGATGGAACATCTTCTGGAAGCCATTAATGTAGTGTTTTCAATTAAGTATGTTAGAAATAATTATAAATTAGTTAAATTACCTGTAAAAATGTTACGTGATTTTAATACAAAATTCCCTTATGTGGGATCAAATATGTATAGTTAAAATTTCTCGATTCGTTAAATTACGGTGACAAAACGTAATTTTAAAAGAGAATTAAGAGATAATTTTAAAAATTTGATTACAATACGCAAGTACGTACCTGCAAATATATAGTTTTAGTATGTTTCATTTCCTGCATTTGATGGTTTAAATCCAATCGGCCTTAATTATAAGCGTTTCCCCGAATCAACATTTCCTTTGACAAATATCCAAAAGACCAATAAAATGTTAATGGCGGTACAACTTTCGTCCATATTATTTCTAACTCCGCGGGTCCTCACTGAGTGATAACAAATGAAGCCTCCAGCCGACCACGTCCGATACGCAACTGTTTCGAAGTTACCAACTGCTTACTACTGAAGCCAGTTAAAATGGACCACACCGTGACGCGACCCTTAGTATACTTCTGCTATTAAACTTTACACGTGTATTCTGACTCGTATAATGAAGTCTACTTATTATTAAAAATTACTAACCTAATTAAAAGGGAATTATAAGACTCTATTTTCAAATGAAAATCAAATGTCAAAAGTCAAAAGCAAAAACCGAGTTCTCTTTTCTAAAATTGTTAAAACAGAAAATATATTCTGATTGGCTTTAATCTGGCCACGCATTGGCAACTTTTGTAGCGTGACAGCTCTGTAAACGAAGGAAAGAAATATTTTTTATGTAAATCGCGTAAACACTTAATATGTATTAGACTCTCCACTTTAATATTGAAATATTTTTTTAAAATTTCCAACATTCCAGAACGCAAATCAACATTTTGTAGTTCACTCGCTACCGGAACGATCGGTACTTTATTGTTGTCGTAAAAACCTTGCTCATCGGTGGACGGCCAATTAATTAATGAGCCAACTTGATAATGAATTACACCATCGGGGCCCGAGGTGTTCCAAATAACGACACTCAACCATTTCTTACTTGGGACGTAAAATTTTATGCTTCGCGCTCAGTTTATTTCTCCAAGTGGTTTATAGTGTTTCAAAGTACTAAGTTACGCGTGTTATGACCGTGTTTGCTATAAAACGCAACTAAGACTCCAGTTTGATGAATGAATCAAAAGTACCCCACAATTTAGCCTTGTTAATTCTATTTTTCTATGTATTTATTGTTTTTGTTATATCTCGCTTATTTGGTTTATTAAGTAAATTATAATAGAACAGTCCTCGCAGTTAAGCAGCTGCTTACAAATAAAAAAATCCTTTAATAGCAGATTTTTATCGTACTAAGCTCAGCTTATACACACAATGACAAAAGCTTTATAACCACTAAGTCGCCTACCCTACTTAAGGAGATTACAGTCCTTATCACCCCTTATCAGCGGATCCTCCCTTCGCCGGCCATTGGTCAGCAGCGCTGCGCCATTACGCCCCTCGGCAAATTATGACCTTTTTAGTGTCAGAAAAAATCTTTCGACTTCTCACACCTCGTCTGCTTGAGTGAGAAAAAAATCTTAAGATAAGCAGTCTTTGGATCCTTGTATTATTTTTAGCGTCAGGGACACGAAAATATATGATGAAGTGTTTCGTAATCGACTTTCAAATTGCGTGAAGATGCAAGACGACTTACTGTGTTCTTTGACTTTGTTTTTAGCTTTCAACCTTTTTATTTTTCCATCGTTGGATATGAGTATGAGAAAGCCATGTACCATGCTGGCCATCACACAGAACATAATGGAAAACTTTAACGTGTGCAAGTGTCGTTACTATGTTTTCCTTCACTGTTGTAGTGAGTGACATTAAATTTGAAATGTATTGAACGCATGCAACTTTGTAAAGATAAAAGTGCGTTGCTTGGTTTTGTTAAAATAACACAAAACGTGTTCATCTACGCAGCTTCCTTCACGCTCTCGATTTCGTCGACATCTACAGTTATTACAAAAGTATATTCAATTGATAGGCAAAGTATCTCACACCGTCTCCGTGTACGTGTAAGGAATACACATATCAATCACGCCGCAACATTTGCGGGCGGTTCGCCCGATGGCGATAATTAATCAGTTTCCACACTCGGCTGCGAAGCGGAGTCGAGCGCAGGTGTAATGTATGGTATAACGTATAATACGTCGGGAAACATTAACACTGTTTCCTCACAGATAGGGCTGCCACTTCCAAAAAAACACAGGTTTCTATATGCTCTTATTTTCATACAAAAATTAAAAAAAATTGTACGTCTGTGTAGAGTTCCGTTCGTATGGTATAATTTTATGGTACACTGTGGCTTTGATCTATATGTACATATTTTACATTTTCTAACAAGAAATCTGAATTATTATTCTCCATTACACATTCTTGGTAAGAATATGATGAATCTTCTTTGGAGGCAGCTCATCAATTTGTGATAAGCCTTGTATTGTTTACATGTGAATATCAATAGTTATAGAATAGAAATAGTTTCAATAGACATGCTTTCTCGGTCATTGATTGCAGAGATGGCAGCCCTACTAAAGCCTTTGTCTGCACTCAACAAATTACGGGAAAGGCGAAAATTTAAATACCCGACGGGACTGTTTTACATGTAAGAGACTAAGAGATGCACTTTGCATGTAATGTGGCGATTAAATGAGGCGAGGCGTCAACGTGCTCCAGAAATTACCGAGCGCCACGAAATAATGATAGCTGTGTCCTCGCTTTATGACGTCAATGTATGCGTTACGGTTTAACGTCAATTAAACAGCAATAAACCGGTTGCGGCCCTATCGTTTGTATCGAATTAAGCGAAGAAAGTCGCGCTAGGCCCCAGGATGGATGGTCGCTCGTAAACTTTTTTGGTATTAAGCCTTTCGACGATTTAATCGACATATTGACGATAGATAGGTAGGTACCAGCGTTAAATACTGATAATAAACCTTTCTACAATCTTCACCAATCGATTTCATGTGTATTGAGTAGATATTGTACGAAAACGCAAATTTTTTATCATTAGCGCAATGAAATTCCTTAACGCAATCAATTTTTAGTGTATCCGCTTTGAGAGCGACAACGGAAACAAAGGTGCAAAGCCGAGAGAGAACTCGATTAAAACAGCGTCAGCGGTGCAGCTGCTTCGTATTACAATTAGCACGACTACGAGTTTGTATTGAGGGTGTTATTACGGTATTTTGCCGCGAAATAAAGAGGAAACGCGTTGTAACATGAAATACTTATTTTCAACTCTTTTTTTGGTTGTTCCACCGCTGAACACGACACACCATCTCATTATGGATAGAGACACGCGTCTAACAGTATCGATATTAATAATGATCAATTAAAATTAAATGTAAAATCGCAGAGAAGCGAGCACCGTTCGTACGCGCTGTAATCGCCCCAGGATTTTCACATCAGTGAAACCGAATTCAACACGCTAATCCCCCGTCGTGGTACGTTGAATTTTGAAAAACGTACGTTCGAATAAATCGGCGAAACGTCAACAAACGAATTCTCGACGTGTCAGAGTAAATCTCGGGGCGACAATACGAATGGCAATAAAATCCACCGACGGGAGCCATCGGAGATCGCTAAGCTCTGCCCCTACTGTGATGCGGCTTGCGGTTTTGTCATCGAAACACCGAATCAGTTATTTATATACCACAAACTTCTCCGTTAAGGTATTTTGATTTGAAACTTTTGAAATACATAGTGTAACTCTCACCAGATTGCAAGTGATAGAGGTATTACATTTTTTAAAATAAATACGGAATTAACTTCATTTATTAGGTAACTTAAAATTAAATTCTTCGAAAAAATTTACTAACGATATTAAGAACAAAACGAATCATTCGTGTTTCAGTGAAGAGATTTTCAATCATACACTTTTGAAAATACATTCAACAACGATAATTATAATATACATACGGTGGTTTTTTTATACTTTTTACTAAGTATACAGATCTGTTATCTTGTGTAATGTTGATCCGGTCTATAAAAACAAATAGTAGGGGAAACGGTCGAGCTCAGTAGAAAAGGATTACCTCGCGCAGTTTTTGCGAGGAGTCAGTATAACGGTGTAATTTAGCCGATAAGTGGCGGTTTGACATCCACACGCTGGAACTAGATAGAGATCGGCCAATAAGGGTAGCTCGCACAATGCAGTCACAGTATGGAGTCGAGATTTTTTTACACGATAAAACTGGGATTACCACTGCGATCAAAATAGTAATTGACGCATATTAACTTAGATAAGCTTTGTAGCGAGCACGTGTTAGACTGATCTCGTTGAATAAAAAGAATATTTGTTTAGTTCGGAACGAATATCTACATCATATTGTATTGTTAAGAAAACAAAAAACGATCTGTAAACGGAGAAACAGATTGGGTATCATTATTGAAAAGATATTTTTTTATGGGTGTTACTAAAAAAATACAATGTCCTAAACAATTTAAATACGGCTATCGGATGAGAATATATTTTATTAACTGTTACTTAAATAATTTAGGGTAAGGTAAGACGATGTTTCCAAGCGGACGCCTTGCGGGCTTTAATTGAAGTCCGTCGGAGGCAGTTAATTTCCAATAGCTCGGAGGCCAGCAGCTTATTGCCTTCTGGCTCTCCGCTCGCCAGGTGGACGGTATGTACGAAACTCTGTTTGCAGAAGTCCACGTATTTATTTTAGATTCCATTGTGCTCTGCTGCGGCGTTTCGTCGGGGAATAGCCCTCTCGCGTGCCGACGCTTTGTTAATTGTATTAATACGTGAAACATTTATGAAACGCGACCGCACAAGAGAATTAATGAGTTTTATTGTTGAACAGAGAATAACGTTCTCGAAATGAAGTACGCCCGGCGCTTAGATCTCTGAATTCGGCGAGGGTGGCGCTCGGATTTTCTCCTTTTAATTTATGTCGCTTATTTTATAATTGCCCACCCTCTTTTCATACGATTATACTCACCGTAGCCGTAAAACGGTTGAGAATGAGAGCACCTGCTGTCTTGGTCGTAAATAACTATTTGACTAGAATGAATGTAATAAAATTCCGTTATGGTCAAGTGGGATTTTCTTCTTTGATAACTTACTTTGTCGACGTAATTCTGCGGTCGATTCACCCTTTTATCCGCAGTTCAAAAGATGAAATATGCTAGGGATATTTACGTTGATCCCGCGTTCGACCGCACGTAAATAACTGGCTGCGAGTCCGCTATAGCAAACAAAAGAATTTAAGAGCGCTCTGAAGTACAATTATTTCATACAAACACAGTTGTGTATATATTTGAAAACGAAAGGTTTGTATTTAGTTTACGAACTTTTCATAATCGCATTAGCATCTACATAAACATGTCGGCACCTTATAGGACACAAAAACGAAAACTGACGATTCAATCTGACGTGATATAATTTGTCTTAAGACGATTAAACGAAAAATATGTATAGGTTATGTAAACTTTCCTATATTTTTATTACACACATAATAATATTATTGTAATATGAATAATGAAAGGTTATACAAACGTCTGAAAGAACTCCGCGGTGCGTTTGTGTGGAATAATTGTAGTTGACGGCGCTCTTAATAACGCCGCAATGGTTGGGCGGGGATGCGGGGCGCGGCGCCCGCCCTCGTTGGTAAGCTTATTATCGCGCCGGCCGGGTCGGGGTCGCGCCACCGAGAACATATTTGCTCTGTACACGAATGTCAACCGGCCGGGCCGCTGCCGTCGCGGCTCGCTCAGAGTCAATACCGAGAGTTTGTGCGCCCGCTTAAACATTAAAGAGCTTGCAATGTTTAGCGACGGCGCAAATTAAAATAGGCTTTATGCGAAATCTAATTTGCGAAGTAGGGAACCGAGTGCTTCGTTTGAGAACGGGGTACGGCCTGCCGTGAGGTAGATGTTTGTATTGATAATGGAATTAATTCCGTTGTAGATTTACTACAGGTGAAGGCAATATAAATTGTAACGTTAAACAATTAGGTATTTCTGTACTCATGAATTTGACGAATTTGATCGAAAAATAATTCCGAACAGATAAATAAGAATCCAGTATTTCCGCATTAAGCGGTATAGTTTACGTTGTCACTAAGATCCATCAAATATAACATTTGATTTTACAAGTGGCGTTCTTAGTCACATATTTGTGAAATCTCAAAGAAATTCTATTACGCACGCGAAGTATAGAAACTTGTCACACTCTAAACTCATTTCGAGAACTTCCAAACTACAAATGAAAATGAAAACGCAAATATACACTTTACGAGAATTAATTTAGGAGCTAATGAATCCTTTGCAGAAATTTTGAATGTTAGTTATGGAACGTGCGGGTACAGTCGGGTCCATATTTGCCCTAATTCCCCTTTAAAGCGGATCGCTTTCAACGTTTCAAAATAAACAAGTCAACGAGCAGCGAAGTTGGCAACTAGCACACATTAAACGAATGTCCATTAAAGATTCAGCGAAGGTACGTTAAGTTACAACTAACCGCACGCTGGTGCGGGCGGCAGCGGATAGCTTAATAAATCAACAGTACGAAGAATATTACACCGGAATCTGGATGAGTCATGTATATGTTTCTTTTGAACGCGAAAATCGTTTATTAATCCGGTCTGTCCAAAAGTAGCAAACAAACATCTGCCGGTCACATCATTTAAACCGTTTCATTTACTCAAATATTTTTATCATATGACTACTCAGAGTTGGTATACGTATGTATATGCGTAAACGAAATTTCTCATCGTCGCTATATAATTCAAAACTTATGACAGTACTTTCTATTGTTTTCAGTTATCGAGGGAATCGTTTTGCTGTCAAATGGCTTTATCATTCATACTTCGATCGAAGAAGCGCCCGTAAATTTTTAATTTCGAACAAAATTATGAACTTCATGTGTGTGTATCATAGACCGCCGATACGACTTTATTTCAGTTCAATCTCTGTCTATATCACACTCGGCTGAAAATCCTCGTGTCACAGAAATGCAAAACTCGTGCCTCTATAACCGGACTTGTGCCTCAGTACGTTTCACAATCAATCCCCTTAACACTAACGAACACAACAAGTTATAGTATTCATTAAAATTTTGCATGACCGAAGAACCCAAAACCAAACGGTTTTTAACGGATACAAAATTTTAAAAATATATCCGGAACATTTTCGTTTTCCGGTAAAATTCACCTCGCTAGACTGAATAGCTTACATAGTTAGCTCTGCGTAAATATGGTTATTTTCGTATCTGCACCGGCATGTCCTTTGCGTGGCGTCCAGGTCGGCGCTCGCTAATCGGGTTACGTGACCGCAGACCGCGGCCGCTCAAAGGACCTCGCAAAAGCATCCTTTGACTGTGTCTTTAAATATTTGCCACAGCCCCGGATGCGCATCATTTTCTCTATAAACAACAATAACCCTTTCGTGAAGTCAAGCTGACATCGGATTTATGCTATTAGTTTGTTTAACTTAACTTTGCTTATACACTGTTACATTAATAGATATTGTATTATACTCTGAATTAATTACATCAAAGCTATTTACAGCAATGGAACTATTTCATTGGTATTATTTAAACAAAGCAGTAGTAAAGGCATAATCTCTACGTGATTTGTCATCATCTCCATCCATCATGACTGTAGTTTCAGGCTCGTAATTTAAATCTAAAATTACGCTATAGTTTAGTATATTTTATTCGATTTGCATACTATTTTACCGGTATAACGTGAGTTACATTTCAAGAAATCCCTAGGATGGTAGTTAATGGCGGTTTCCATGATTAATTTTACTTGTCGCGTACAGATATTTGCTGTCAGTAGATTTAATATTGATAGCAACGCGGTAGCCGCGGTCCCACGGCGAACGTACGACAGCAAACTTGTGTCAACCCGTTTATCATCCAAGTGTAGGTTGCCTCTCGATACAAGTGTCTATAAAGATGAATCGAATAAATACTTGAACTCTTCATATTTCACGTGACCGGACCCTAATTCCAAAATTCTTAACATCAAATTCCTTTGCATAAAGACAAAATAATAACTCAGGTCCGTCCGGGGGATTCCAAAAATCCACCGCGTACCCTTCGCTCAAAAGGATGCCCCGACATGCCAACTTTCATAAATATCAAAGCAGCCCAGAAAACAATTTCTTCCGAATCCACGGGCGGCATTCACACGTCGCTCCCGTTACTGGCGGCTAACACAATTTTATTGGAGCATAAAAAACGAGCTCATCATGCAAACGCCAAAGTCGTGGGACGTGGCTTGCTCCCGCGGTAAAACAATTTATCTGCATCGACGGAATTACGAGCGGTGCGTTGTGAATAAAATATGTCGCCGGCTGTCACTCAAACGAAGACGTCTGTGTGTCTATGCGTGGGTATTCACGGACTTGTCTGTCACGGCATTCTCCTAATTCACAAGCTTGTAGTATTCCAAGATGTAGAAGTATTTTTGTGCGTGTCGAAGAGTGAAAAATTAATTGTTATATGAGAACACGTGAATTAACTAATGCAACATATTAGCAACAAGACAATGTTAGTACTTAGCTTTTATAAAATGAAATTTTCAACTCCGAACAACAATGTCAATTCTGTTTAATATAGCGGAGATATAATAGGACGCATGATTATAAAAAAAATTAATTGCTGTGCAATAGACAAACAAAACTATGCATGGCACTTTTCCAAAAGTCAACTCATAAATGAAGGTAAAACAATATTTTGTCTATGGTAAAACAATTTTTTTGTTGGCGTCACGTATTATGGAGACAGTTTCTATTACCGGCCAGGGGTAATACATTACTTCTCATGTTCGTACATATGTCGATCCTCGTTTGTTCCACAGCTCGCTTAATAATTTGTCCCCGTCTATGTCTATTGTATTGCTTAAGACCAGCCACAATATCAGATTGTAGGAACATTGGTTTTCCATAATGGATATAATGTAATTAGGTAATTGCAAACCCGGTCATATTGGGCTGTGATTGTGGGGTAAGGTTCCATAAAGTTGCTTGGTTTGCTAGCTTTGTGTCAAAAATAAGAAATATAGAAGAAGATATCACTTCACGGATGTTTTCTTGAACCGATGCCTTCGAAGTATTTTCACCAACTCTTGCACCGCTATCGGATAATACCGACGGAACACCAGATCAAGTGCCACAAATGTAATTGGTCTAGCCACACTCTACGTCGGGATTCCATTTGTATTCCTAAAGAGGTCGTCGACTGGAATCCTGAAATCGGAAATGAAATTTACAGTAAGTCCAAGACCGATAGACCTGGAGACACTGTAGACGCCCTCTCTCCTGTCGAGTGGAGTTTGGACAGTAAAGTCATATACATACATATATCACAACAGGGTTAAAGGCGATTAAAGTATTTCAACCGTTTTTTTATTTCGTACAACTTTATTATGGACTTATAGTTATTTAAAATGCAAATAAATACCTATACCATTGCTAAAGACGTGCTCTAGTAGCAACTGTAAAATGTTGTTTTCTTGATAACATTGAATGGTGTAAAAATGCTTCTATTCCTTTTGCTGTCACCACAGTAGGTACCTCCCACACAAGTGTTAGTGTCGCAGTAATGTAAATATTATTATTACTTAACATATCTAAATTAGGATTCCAAAAATAGCGTTTGGAAAACTTAATCTCCAAATTTGACATGCGAAGAGAACGAAAGCCTTCGACTTCGACCAGCGACCAGCAATAAATACAGCAAATAATTTTTCAGCAGAAATGGCTATAGACGTGGAAGGAATGTAAACGTCTATTTTTTTGCATGCTCTCCTTTTTTATATCACTTTGAGTGACGAATTTGTGCCTATCCCATAGATAGAGCTTTCGTTCTGTTTTTTTTTACTCTATTTAACGGTTTTTCATTTCTATTAGATTGTTGTTCTGTGGCCGTAAACGTAAAAATAGAGTCGTATTTTGCAAGTCGTTCGTTGGAATGACGCGCGTCAGACGTGGACAGGCAATCGTCATACGACGTGACGCGCTCTGCGAGATAGCAATTCCTACGGGATAAATATTATGTTATATAAAAATTGAATATAACATCGCGTGTACTAAACATAACTGTCACATTGCCAAGTTTATTATTTTCAATTATAATTTTGTAATCTAGGAAACCTTTTTGTTTTTTAGGAGTCTTGTATATATTTTTGTTTCTTTTTTACTTTTGTTTTCAATTATTCAGTAGACCGGTAAAAGTACGCAAGTAAAACGTTATCTCTGCTTATCTCTTATACAGATTATTTGTTTTCTCTGAAAAAATATTTATTTTTGTGTCATATATTGTGCATGTATGTTGTGTATGTGTACTCCTAAGTAGGTATACTAGTATTTACTTGCACTAAATAATACAGATATTGAGATCCATATTTTTTTAAATTAAATTAACCTACCAAACAGCAGATGAGCATCTGATGGTAAATGCTCACCGTCGCCTATGGACATGTGCAAATGCGTTGCCTGTTGTAAACGTAGATATGTCAATACGTCTATTAACATACGTCTAATCCTCGCTGTGTTCCTCATGAGTTTTTAATTCACTTGTAAAACAATCACTTTATAAAAACACATAGATTCAGAGATGCATTGAAATTCGTCGATGTTAAGGAAACTAAAAATGACATTGTAGGCAACGGCGCCACGTTGTTTCAGCAATCGAATCATGAAATTACCAAGTTAAATACGCGGAGACTAATGTATTTTCCGGTCGATCGGTCTGCGTCGGGAATGCCAAGCAGTTGCAGACATCCCGGTGGCCCTCGTTACCCTATTATCGAGTTTGATGTGAGAGTCTATTCATGGAATGGTACTTACGGAGTTAATTTACAAAATATCGAACACAAAAATCCTCAATATACACGAGTTTACACGAATTAATCAAAACAAATTGTCTTCAATCAAGCGAGATTGTAACATAATGATTGACTAATGAGAACAAAAAAAAATGTAAAGGTTTACGAAGTTATTAAATTATTTTAATATAAAGTTATTTATAGTTATATAAACACACATACAAACTTACATACATACTGTAGATCTCACATACGAAAAGAGAAATAGCAATGTAATAGTTTTACATAAAAAGGTATAATAGGTAACCTACCTCGGAGAATCAAAATACCTTTTTGTTGTGTGCTTATTTTTACTATTGTAATTGATTATCTTTCTGAATGTAGTTTTATGGTAACGTATTACATTAAAATCGTGGCACCAAATTGGCCGTAATGCAATTAACTATCTAAGTTATTCGTAATTAATGACAAAGACAAAGACGTTTATTTGCACAAATATGGGTACATATAAAGATGTTACAAGTCTACTAGTTCAAGCCATAT
>DWDX01000936.1:0-21690 GCA_018245675.1 Agara michaeli | reverse complement strand
TTTGCGTACGATTACGAATATACGATCGTACATCGTACCAAAGCCAAAAAGGTCGTATAAATACGATTTAAATCGTATGGTTGGCAACACTGATTGACGTTGCCAATTCAAAACTTTTCTGCATATTTGTGCTATAAAAAGCTGTGTAATGCCAATTTTAACTTATTTTTAGTATATTTTAGAAAGCTACCTTTAAACTTATGTAAAAGCACTTTATTTCTGTCCAAGCATTTGAATTTATCCTTTTTGTTTAACGAACTAATAATCTAGTCTTTGACCAGTTTAGTAGAAATCTATGAATTATAAGCAAAATATTTTTATTTATGTTACTTAATATTGTACTATATGTTAAAACACGAGCCAGTATGATAAAGTTAATTTAATATTGCTTCATTGCGATATTTTCAGGACCAAATTTTTTCTGCTCTCGGTCGAAAAATGAATAAAAGTAAAATAAAAAACAGCTCTAAAAGTAAGGTGATTATTTATTTTACTAGAATTTGTTATTTTCCTATTAAAGTTTCAACAAGTCTCCCTACAGATGTGTCCTTCATGCGACAGATAGTCTTATGCCACTTTCACCGCATCGGTAGCCAATCTCTCGTACTAAATAGGGCGTTTTCTCGTGCGAGGGCGCATGTAACCAATCGTGAATGTTGAGAGCCACTGTCGCATAGCCCTGCTTCTCTAGAAGATCCAAAACGAGTCTAAATGTTCCACGCAGGCGGTTACTATTCATCGAAAAACAACCTTGGTTGAAGTTCATGATGCATACTCTACAAAAAATTAAAAAGATATTTATAACTAATATTGTATCCAGCTCGACAGATCAAAATTGATACATTATCAATAGGTATACTTACACCAGAGACCCTTCTGGTATGTTCAAAGCTTCTATAGGTACTTTTGTATCACAGCTCAATGCTGGCAGCTTTACTGGATAACTGTTTTTCAGGCATACCACAATATCTGAGAGAAAGACATCATATCTCAGGATGTAATTTAAAGCTTTGCATATATTATATCCATTAAAAAAGTTTCCAGAATTTCTGTGCAGCCTATTAAATTAAACTAACCTGCAACGATCCCATTAGGTAATACCACATTCCTCACAACGTAATCTGTACTTCCTAGCCCTCGAGCTATATGTTCTTCAACTTGTGCTGTCATCGCGTGGATCGGGTAGACCTGCTTTGCCTTTTCCTGCACCTCAGCTGGCAATTGGTACGCATCACTGTGGAAAGTCCTCACAGCCTGACACAATGTCAGCAGTTGAATATAATCCAAGTTACTGCTCTTTTCCGACAAATATTCTGTGAGGAACTCTTCCGAAAACACTCTTTTTAAAAGATTATCATCGTAGAATCCCAATGAAGCCAATTCCATACAGACTTTGATCCACGGTAGATTGGCGCCGGTCCCTTTTAACACGGGATTCGCGGTCATCTGTCTTTGAATCTCCTTCCACTGTCCCGCTTCCGGCGTGAAGTTATTGTTAGACAGACAGTTGATGAAGCCAAAGAGAATGTTGGTCCGAGCGTTCGATAGAGTGGTCACACTCAACACGGCCTGCTCGCAGAGATACTCCACGAGACCGAGGTGAGTGTGCGCCTAAAAGAATGAATTGAATCACGTCAAATTAAGTTTCAATTTTGTGATCGATTCCAAAATGAATGTTGAACAATTGATGATTATACTTACAATTCTGGACAAAACTCTCGCAACGAGCAATCCTTTTTCGAACTCTATGTTATTTTGCACGACATAATGAGCGATAGCATCCATTAGCTGCTGATGGTAATATTCCGGATGTTTCTCCAGTACTCGGCCCTTAATCTTTGCAGCCGTTCTCAAAACGTCATCGTAGGTCAATTGATTGATGTTCTGTGTTAAAATGTCGCAGCAAATGTGCAATAACTGCACTCTTGTAGGATAGAATTCCTCTGTGCAGTTGATTTGACATAGGGACCAGATTATTGACCTCGCTGTCTGAGCATCGATCGCTTGGTCGTGCAAAAGCAAACCTGTGACAACATTATTGATACAGCGGTCTGGGAGGTCGTGAATGCAACAGTAAGCCAGCATATCTTTCAAGAGGGGGAGGTCCTTGTGATCTAGTTCGAGTGGTAAATGAATTTGAAACGCCAAAGGCAAGGCTAGCTTCAGCGCGTCAACGAGATGGTTCCTGCCCCCAACCTGACCTAAGAGGTAGTCTAAGAACATGATCTGTCGGGTGTTGATCATATTGATATTTGATCTAATCAACTGGAGCATTGTTTGGACTATCAGAGAGTCGACAGGAACCCGCAGGTATGACAATACTTTGGTAGCTTCGATCGCTTCGCTGATGTCGAGTGACCGTGCATGCTTCTTGAAATTCTGGAGCAACACGCTGAAAGCTGGATCTTTAATGAGCTTTTCTGGTTCCTGATCGTGTCTGAAAATGTAAGGAACTATGAAAATGTACAAAGAATTGACGAACGCGAGATCAAGATGGTTTTGTTGTAGCTTAAAGTTTTGGAATTGTGAAATTTATCGATACATATCTAGGAGTACCAATTATAATAGGGTACATGTAAAATGTTAGTTCCCTTGCCTAAACCCAACGATACACCTAAAATGCTTTGAATGAATGAATGTAACTGAAAATATTAATAAGTACTGACTTGCTTTGAAGGGAAAGCTGAACAGTAGGTCTCGGCCAGTATTGTTACAAAAATTTCGTCAAACAGTTGTGCCTCGAGCAATTTGAAATTTATCCTACACTTTGGCCACTAACCTGCATCGCTCACCATGGAACAGCGCACACTTGAATAAGCATAGTCACTATAGCTCCAGGCAACCGTGACAGATCCATTAACAGTAATGAGACTTTAAATGATTGATGTTGCAAAAGTTAGTTTGGGTTTCTTTCCTTTTCTTTCCAGGAACGGCAGACAGTAACCAATGTCAGGTATAACTAATTTATTTATGTTATTAACTTTATCAAACATACATTTTCAATTTAAATGGTGAAATTTCATACAAACTTATCTCCCCTATTTTAAACTTTATAAGGATAGCAGCATAACATTATTTGGCCCAAAACCATCCTCAATAAATTAGCTAAATATTGTCCAACGATAAGCACGTTAATACAAGCAAGAATTATATGTCAGTATAGATATGGTGATTCCCAAATATTTGAACTTCATATTCTGAAATCTTTTTCAATGCATATGATATAATACTTCTCCCAAACTCACTTAGCACATTTTTGAAGCTCAAATAACATTCGTAGCGCTTGCAGCATATGCCTGTGGGTCATGAGTGACAGGTGCGTCTGAACAGTGGCCAAGACCTCCGCAGTACTCGGTGCACTCCTGATCCTGGTCATGATGACATCTGGTGAACGTGCATGAGTCACTTCTGATACTGAAACATTGTGAATAATTACTCTAGTCATTAACTGTATTAAAAAAATAGGAATACCACATAGAAGACTAATAATAACTTATAATTGACTATAACAGAGTATAATCTGATTTGACTGCTAAAAAATGTCATGTGCCATTAAGTCCACCCCTTTTAACAATGCAAAGAACAAATAATAATAGTTCTGAAAGGCACTACACACTCATGCAAAAGGAGTAAATAAATAGACTGACATAATAACACAAGCACATCGGTCAATGCAACATTTTAATGTTGAGATATAACTTTTTTTTAGTGTTTCGTAAAAACACAGATTGATAATTCCTTGAAAAAATTACTATTACTGGTCATTAAAATTATAATAATGTATGTTTGATAAAAAAAATAATAGCTTATTTACTGCTGGATGATAGGCTGGTGGACCTGAGATGGGAGGTGCTCAGTGATGTGGTTCGCAGAACATTCCTCCACACACTTTTTAGTAGCAATGTCATTATATCTGTAAAATATGTAGTATACCACTTAGCATGCACATACTTCTGCTGTTGCAATACGCAAATGGCCTTCAACCACATTATTTTTCTGTCATTGGATTCAGGTCTGCCCTCAAAATGAGGAGGATTTAAACCGTAGTCTATTATATACAAATATAATTTAAGTAAAAGTTAAATCTGATAATAAACACTTTTGCATTGACAAATCAATTATTGATTTAAGAGCCCAACGGAAGATTTTTATGAAACAATAAATAGTTTTCCCACAAACTATAATTGAAAATAAAAATGTTTAAGCAAGAATCCTACAGTCTGCCCTTTTTATTGTCTAATATAATAACAGGAAACTAAATGTTAGGTTATATATTTTTTTTATTTTGTTGAATATATATAATATAAAAACATATTTGATATGAGCAATCTTATATAATTAACTTATCATTTATTTCATAATAATACAATTTAAAAGAAGCGCTTACGGACTAAGTATTCGCAATATGCATCTGCTGTTGTTCTATATAAAAGCGAAAATAATGATTTGAGGATAATTATTATGCTGTCTATTTTTCTAATTCACAATTTTTTCAATAATATATTACAGAAACAATGGAACTTCAATAATGAATGAATAATAACAAATTCACAAATAATCAGTAAGCCAAACAAAATAAAATTTAAAAATCGCACCAATCCTTCAATTTGACAGTTTGTTGTAATTTTTTTGTTTAGGGTTGTATGCCGTGCTATCAAGCAAACATTATATATTACGTGCGGCCAATGCCAAGTCTTATTAATCTCTAAAAATTTATGAAATTAACTTTTAATATTCAAAATAAACACAGAAGTATTGTTATAAAAAAATACAATTTAGCTAGCTAGATCGACCAAAGAATTATGATTATTAATTATTATTATTATAATTATGTGAGCAGGACTGCTAGTTAGTTATAAAAATATTACTCTATATATATGTAAACATTAGTTGCGTATGGCAAAACGGTTGTCATCAGTCATTATCTGTCATTGTTCATGTTCAGTTTTTCATATACAGTACCTACTACCTATATTAATTAGTAATTACAGTACATCACTACAAGAAATTTAGTGCTTCGTAATTGCTATTTACTTACTACAGTTAGTGATTGAAGTAAATTTGCTTTAGTTTTGATGAGTACATGAACTTACATTGAAATCAACATAAATCCAATTCAACACAAAACTTACACCATGTATTTGGAGCAACTCGTGAATTCCCGGCCTGATCGAGATCTTTACAAGACAATGATAAAGCCGGGCGATTACACTCTTGTACCGTACGAGGATGCGCGGTGCAAAATCGTGTTGGGCGATGTTAAGTGTGCCACCGGACAGGGAACGTCCGATGTGGATTCCGAGAGCAGGATATTCAGCCGTGGATTCGATGGTAACGTCATAATTGGGGACACGGAATTCTACATCGATCAAGATGTGGAAATAATTTTACAGCAAATGTGCTGCGGTGAGATATGTTCAGCGCGAATGGTGTATAAAAACAAACGCAACTGGATGGCTAAGGAGATATGTTGTAAGATAGAATTGAAAGAGGTGACGGAGGAACAGTTGATCAGCGACTGGGGCTGGATGCGGCTGTACGAGGCGGCCGTGCACCACAAGGAGCGAGGCGTGGAGCTGGTCCGCGAGGAACGCATCTTGGACGCATTCCGCCGGTTCAGCAAAGCTATGAAAATGGTGATCGCCATAGATCCAATAGACACCAATGTTGTTCCGGCAGAAACTGTCAAGGAACTTGTTCGCCTGCGGGTTTGTATAATTAAGCAAACTAATTTGTAACTTTTATAAATAAATAATTAAATATCAATCCATTTTCGGCCCAAGTGCAGTTCTTTGACACAAGTTTTAATTATATGACACTTTTGTAACAATAAACTTCACAAATAATTAACTATATTGGCCTCGTGCTGATAAACTTTAAAAGCCGAGGTAGCCTCATTTTCTTCTACTGTAAAGTAGTAATTTGTCTCATTTTTTAATCAAATTAAATTAAATATACTTATTCATTGCAATAAACCAGTAAATATTTTGTTTATTTTTAGGTAAAGCTATACAACAACCTAGCACATTGCCAGCTTCAATATGATGCATTCCATGAAACAATAGTACTCTGCACGAAGGCCTTGTCGTATGATGCTAACAACACGAAAGCAATGTACCGTCGCGGTCTGGCCAACTCACAGCAGGGCATGTACGAGGAGGCGATGAATGATTTCCAGCAGGTACTGAGCATCGATCCGAACAACAAACCTGCATTGCAGAAAGTAAGTGAACTGAAGCCAAAAATAGCCGCTATGAAGAAGAATTATAGCGATGTTATAAAGAAAATGTTCACTTGAATCAGTTGACTGCATCGAGTCTTCTATAACCACACTGTGTTATGATAGGGGACAGGTTAAGCAAAATATTTCAATTCTACATCTATTACCACAGTCTCATTTTATCAGTGATAAATCTACGCCATGAAATGGACACTGTTATGCATAAAAAATCCAGCCAGTGACTTTGGAGAGAACAAGATTTAAACTGATAATGAAATATAATGTTATATGCATCTAGAAAATTGCTGTAATTAGGCATTTTTGGAATAATATTTCAAAAGCGCCTTCTATGGGTTTCTAAGTCTGGTTTGTTTTATTTCTCTAAAACCATTGATAGATTTTTTATGCAAAAACTGAATTAAATCTATGCTGTGTAAGTTTGCATATACCTTTTAAAGAATATTCTATTAACTTTAAGGGTGTAAAATAAATGTATTTTTCAATCTCAAATGAATTATATTAAATGAACTAGCAGGTAAGCCTTCAGTAGTTTACAGATCCATAGCCATTTATTTCATATTAAAATCTTGTCACTGTGGCAAAACAATGTTGAATCTGACATTAGATTAACACTAGAGTTTAAAGAAATTATGATGTTAGATATATTTAGCTAAGCTTTAATTATTCATGTGATATGGCTTACACGAGAACTCTTGTTCAGTTATTGTTAATTTATATATTTTTATGTAGTCAAAATCAGATGCATTGACATAACTATTTGACTTCCATCCAGTAACCTACAGTGACAACTTCACCGGCGCCATCTTACTTTAAGTAAGAAGTGATATAGAAATAGTATTTGTTGTTTTTCCTATACTGTGTAATATTTACGTACAACACAATTCCGCATTTAGTTGCTATTAAACTATTAATTAGTGTTATTAATTTTAGCATTACAATAGGAACAAACTATTGAATGTAAATATTTTTAACCAAGGCGGACTTTATATTTTACTTTAATTTTCATAGAAACTGACTATTAATAGTTACTTGTAAGTAACTTATATGCTATCTTAATATTTAAAGGTTTTTTCAAAATAATTAAAAATCGTTTTATATTCTGAAATCGACTCCTGGGAAGTTGCGAAAAACCATCTCACGTTTGTTTTGGCTGAGCCATATGAATTTATAAACTCGTGTGCGAAAGTTATCTTGAGTGGATTATTGAGTTGAGTACCATTTCTCACGCCCTCCTACTACGGTCTTCACATACACCATGACATTAACTATTGCACAAATGCGATTTAGAATATATGAAAGACAAAGACAAAGATGTTTATTTGCACAAAATGATTGAATGAAGCATTTCGTTAAAACAGTCACTAAGCAAAAAAAAAATGAATAATATCATAAACAATTATATTGTCACAGCTTTGTAACTGGCTCGAAGGACCGTTTGTTTGATTCAGCACTGCAAGTTGCTTTTGCTTTTATCGTTACAAATTAAAAAAAATCCTGTAACCCTGCGATCTGCTTTCTCTACGCACGCACGCCTTCGGACCGGGGGATCATTATTCCATTTAGTTCTACGCCGGGTCACGTGTCGCGTCTAAGAGTCAATTTTACATGCACTGATTTAGTCTCGTTAGATTTTCCAGTCTTACAGCCAGATAGAGATTTGTTTAAAGCAATTGAAGATGATTAAAATAATGTGAATAAATATGTAAAGTGTAAACGGAATATGTAATTAGGTATTTATTATAATCTATAATATACACAAATATGAAAAGATATTTTATGATTAAAGATAAAAAAACTATAATTCTCACCATTTCTGTCTATTCTGTAAGAAAATGTTCTCGCCAATGCGACTAAGTGTCAGTAATAAAGTAATTACAAAGAAACCTATAGAAAACATATTTGTTTTATTACATTCTTATGAATGTATTTATTATCGCACATGAATAAAACAGCTCGTAGAAAAATATAAATATATTGATATATTTTAATATTCAACTTATCATACAGAAATATACACCTGAAGCACATACACAGCCGATATAAAATAAGTAGCGGTAAAACCATGTATAACGTTTTTATACATTTAAAAGGTGCTCGCTTTTTATGTAACAATTAAGTACAGTTCTACTTGTAATTACACATGTTAAAGAACTCAAACCAGCATTAAATCTTTGAGGGTATCTTTGTAGCAAACCCTCAATATTCATAAAGTTAATGTACAACACGTTATTAAGTAATATTAACAACGATTTGCAAAAAAAATACTTTACAAAAATAGCTCGTTCATTAACTATCTTAGCACCTTTTTTTAACATCATCAGACTGCATTCAACCGTTTTAGAAAAAAATCAGAATACAATATAAGAAGAGGGCGCTACGAGCGCTTGCGGTCCGCGCCGTAGCCGGCCGCCGGGGCCGCCGCGCGCCCTCTCACAGTGTCCCACGTTTGACGGAGTACCTACGAATGAACGCGATGTAATACTAAATGGTCATGATTATGGAAATTACGTGAAATTCAGATTCAAATCTCCAGCCATGCTTATTTTCGGAGGTGGGCAGATATTAGTATATCCTCCGAGCACTGTCCTGACACTTCTCTGGGCTCGTTTAAATTCGTCGTCATACGAGTAAATGCTCGGCTGTTAAACATATTTTTTCTTACGTTATTATATGACATGTTCGATTATATCGTAAATATAAAGCGAATCAGGCTTACATAGTCCCGCGTCGTCTCGGCGAATTCATCCAGCTGTGTTGCTACGTCGCGTAGATTGCCGGTTACCCTGCGATATATCAAGAGCCTATTTTATTACCGGACCACATTTGAGATCGATTTGAGACGCCATGATAAAATACGACAATAACGAAACACTCGAGCGCTCTTCCTAAACTTGTAATAGCGTCCTGGCGTATGATGTCGGTAAATGATTTTAAATTCATTCGAAAGAATTAAGAATAATGTGCCGTTTAAAAAACGAAAACCCTAAGGGTTAAGAAGTCTCACAAGTTCGTGTGAACCATTCACCTCGAGTACACCCAGACCGCGAGCATAACGGCGGCCCCCACGGAGAGGCCCCGCCCCGCCGCCACCGCGGTCTGCACGCCCAGCGCGCCGCCCGCCACGGACAGCAGGTAGCCCAGCAGCACCACCGCCAGCAGCACCGTGGGCGTGCCCGCCAGCTTGAAAATGTTCTTGCCTTCATTGTGCGCGCGCAGCTGCTCGTATGTCTCCTCCAACTCCTGTTCGAAGAATAACACAGTTCGAGCGGGTACGATAAGAGCACGTACGTAAGTCATAAAAGTTCCTGTAGTGAGACACCTGCAAGTCAGTTTGACTTCCGTTTATTTGCTTGCTGCCCTCGACCTCGTTAACAAACATACTACAGTTGCAGCATCAGTAATAATCTAGACGGTCTGTTACCTTGATGAGTTTATCGCCGTAGGAGTTGGCCAGCTCGTCGCCACCCATTTTCCGCTTGCTGTGGAACACGTGCAGGGCCTTGTCCCGGGCCCGCTTGTGCTCCTCCTCCATGAGGCGCGGCTGCAGGTACGGCCGCGTGCCCCCCACCACCTCTTCCATCAGCTTCTCGTACACTTCTCGCGCTTCTGACACCGCTGACAAGTTGTTCGCTTCCGCTGTGGCCTGCGCCATAAATACATATTGTAAAATAACTTTTTAATGGTGATTACCTTGTTTTCTATTGACTTGTAATTAATAAAGATTTTTATATAGGTACTTCTATCTTTTATAGATTGTTTTGTGATACAAAATAATATAGTCGTTTATTTTTGAACAAAAAATTATCAATTAGTATTTTAAACAATGTATTACAAAAATATAATTCATTTTCCTTGACAAATTGAGGTAATTTCATTGAATAAATTAAAATTCAATATATATTGATAAAGATTATCAGATTTGAATATTGTGGCTTGTTCACCTCTAATATTGTCTTGGGCTCGGGAAGTTCAGTGCCATTGAATATTTTCATGTAAGCCTTGAAGTAAAGTAGCAGATCTTTCGCCTTTATCTTTTGCCCCTCGATCAGTTTGGGGACCAGGTTTTCCGGCGCCAACAGCATCGGAACCAGTTGTTTCAGAGCATCTTTGAATTCTGGACTTATGTCTGAAATTATAATTATACATATTACATACATAAAAGTACATACCAATAAGTCACCTTTCACGTACGTAACATTAGTAGAATCATCTCGTTGTTTACGGTGAAAGGTAAAACTTTAGTTTCATTTACCCGTTAAACACCCGTCAAAATTGGGGTTGGTGGCGACGTTCAGGCCGGGGTGAGGCATAAGGAAGCAGGCCAGCTCCTCGAAGCAGGCTGCGATGTGCCGCCGCAGAGACTGAAGCTCCTCGTGCTGGCCATCGTGAACCTGACATTTTGACGAGTAAAATGATTTCATAATAACAATTAACTTTTTAACACGGATTCGTTTTCCCGGTCTACCTTAGCCCGATAATGTCCATAGACGATGAATGATAATAATGAATGACTTTTCATAAATCAGGTGTGTGTACCCACATCTTATATCTCTTCTATATATACCTAGTATATATTAGTGTCCAGAAAATCCTTGCAATGGAAATGATGAATCAGAAAATCATTACACGTCCCCGAGCTCACCTCGAGTCTCTTCGATAGCAGTTGTTGCCCACCCACTACTCCATAGGGATGCTCGTAAGGGAAGCTCCAGTCCCTGACCAGCAACTGTAGTCGCTGGAAGGGCTTACGGCCTCCCTCATTGCTCTGTTGCGCCAGCCGCCCGTATTCCGTGAACAGCTAACAATGGAAGTTAAATTTAAATAAATAACTTATCCCAAATCCCCTTTTATAGCGAGTAATGTTATATTCACTTAAATGTTATTATTTAGGTAAACTTTTAGAGCTAAGTCACGTCGTCTTGTACTTAAAGAATTTGTAGCATCATCACCTGCAAGTGTTGTAGGTCATCTTCTTCAATATTCTGGGACAGATTGTATATCTGTACGGAGGAGAGCATCGTGGAAAGCGCGAACACGGTGGCGTTGTCGCGGACCGTCGACTCGCTGTCGAACGTCCCTTGCGTGTCCATCAGGAATATCACTACCTGGAACCACGGGGCAAGTAATAAAGGACATGATGATGTGTTGGGTGTCCGAGGACGACGTTAAGGATAGCGCGAAGGGGAGGCAAAATGTTGGAAAACCTGACCCATTGACCACGCGGGATATCGTTTGGAAGAGAGAGAACGATCATCCACTTCTATAATGAGCGCCATTGTGCTCTATCCTCGACTTAGCATATACATATACACTGTCTAAATCGGATTACAACAGAGATCCTTTTGGTGCGTTTATTATGCATCAGTTATTAATAAATCAATAATTGACAATAACTTACCTATTTGTAGTTTAGTTCATTTTCCTTCCCTCTCGTGTTAAATATTCCCACTACATATGTATTTAATAAGGCGAAAATTGTTGATTTAAAGTGTACGACTTACTTTATCTCCATTCTTGAGAGTAGCCTTGAATGGCTGCGACCAGAGCAGCAGGCCTGTGGTGTCTCGGTCCGAGCCCCCGCGCCAGCTGAAGCCCTTCAAGGGCTCCTTTTCCGAGCCCAACCATTCGCCGCTGGTTTCCTTTACATTGTACTGGAATCAGTAATAATAATTAGTTCATCTAGGACAGTTCTTCTCAAAGTGGGGACGACGCTTCCTTTTAGATGGTGAAAGCCTGACGAGGACGATAGAAGGTCCATAGATGAAGGAGGGACGGAAAATGTTCCTATGAGAATAAATGATTTAAAAAGGACAAAGTATTATATTTTTATTCACAGTTTGTTTTAAATACTACATTATTTATTTATTTAACACGTTTCAATTCAGCAATGCAATGTATATATTAAAAGAAGATCAGATGTAAAATTTAAGCAGACGAAGGAACAAGTCTTGACTCTCAGTCTGGGCGTTGGATGAAATAAGTTTGACAACTCCTGACCTAAGCTTATTCAACCCGTGCAAAAGTACGCCGTTTTGAAAGAAGAAGATTGCTTCTAAGATACGCGTTCCTTGTGTTGCTGTGGTACGTGAAGTCGGTAAGAAGGAAGTTATCGCAGTAGGAAACCACTAAGGTCACTGTAGTTAGCGCATCTGTTTCACATGCACGGCTGACTGCGCTTCTTTGTCTGACATTACATACGTGTCGTCTCCAGGGCTAAGGTCAATTAAATTGCCATTTTACAAATACAACAATCGTTACATCGGATAGCGACAACCATGTCGATGGGATTGCGGCGTATCTGTTTCTAATTCACTCAAGTGATTAGGTAGTCATTAGTAGAGACAGATTTTTCTTGCAGTAATTGAAATTGTTAATTAAATTGGTGAGATCGGGATTTCTTTAGATGTATAAAATGAGAATTTAATTTGTGTAAGCACCTTGTGATGCATGTACCGCAGGAAGAAGTCGAGCAGGAAGGACTTGCCCTTGCGGAAGGCGCCCGCCACGGAGATGACGACGGCGGAGCGGTCGCGCACGTCTTCGCGCAGCAGCAGCGCGCCCAACGCCTCCTCGTCCAGCGTGAACGTGTGCTCGGGGCCTGGGTTCACCACTTGCACCCCCCGACCATACTCCAATTTTTCCATTATAGCTTAAAGTTGACCGTTTACCGGAACATATAAAATACTGTCATTCGTACTTAAGCTTCACGATAAGGTACAATAATTTTATGCCTTGATTCATGTTTTTAAGGGAAAACTTAAGGCGCGACTAAAATCTATTTTCGGACGGAAATAACATAGTAAAACAAATCTATCAATTTATGCAGTTTGGGGGTTTATTTTTAATATGGGATTTCTTTTATTTTTCAACGAATAATAATCAGTATTGAATAGTAAGAAATTTATGAATATGAATAAGTTATACTGATTATTTTTGGAATTAGAACAAAACAATCAGCCATTTTGGATTTCTTGAATTGTCTAGAAAAAAGGGGAGATGTCAGTTTTTAATTAGGAAGACATTTTTAGTGAGTACAAGAAATTAACCGTAAAATGTTCCTATCACAACAGTTTAATATTCTGTACGTACGTTAATCTGGTATATCATAAATTCTTCTATCTAATTTTAATATTTATTTCAATTTAAATTTGTTGACTATAGTCGTCCTAACCGACGACCAAGTTTTAATTCAATCGCGTGCAGAGGTTAAACGTTCACATACCAACCTACATATTTAAGTACACGATACACCTGTTTTCAAGTTAAATTTAATGTAATTTCAATCATGTGTCCATTAGACTTAACGTTCGTTTGCCAATGTAATTATTAGCAACGTCAACAACATTCATATTAGTGCTATGTTTAGATGGCTGTACCCTGATATCCCCCCCTTTAATATCCTAAGATTTAATTTCAATTACTAACTTTTACAGGTATAATGCGTGAAGTGATGCGATGTAAATCTCCATCAACCGATGGTATACAGGTAGGTATCTATATGCTAATAGTACCTCACGGTTTCTCTCGAAATTTACCTACTAAAGAGGTACATAAGTTGTTTTTAGGCAATAAATAATAATAATAATTGTGATTGTAAACTCCCGCGCGGTTTTATACCGGCTAAACACCGAGTGCCCAAATAATAATAATTGATCAAGAAATTTTAACTTATTACAAAAGTCTTGCCTGCGATGAATGTTTATTTTTCTTCCTTTCAATTATTATAAAGTGTTCATAATTTCGTGTGAGTAGCCAGGCGGGTATACGGTCGCGACCTTAACAGATTACCTTCACCTTGTTTTAATGTCCACGAGCAAAAATATTCCCACCATATAAGTAATGAATAGCTATTTACACATATGTATAAAATTGAAGCGCCCGTTTGTGATTTAGAAATGACTGCATTTAAGTGTAAGTATAGGTTTATGTACAAGTTAAAAGTTACCAAACAGTTTTTTTTAATGTTTGTCTGTCTGTCTATTTGTCTGAGTACCATTCGAAACGATTCAATAAATTCGATGACATTATAACGGAAACACAAAGGAGTTTTTGTAGTTTAGTTATTTTACCCTGAGCCAGCGTAAAAAATTGTTTATTTAATGAATATTTTATTTACGATTTCATCACTGTTAAATTTGTTAATTACCAAAAAGACACACAAAATTAATATTAGACGTGATCGAATCGAGATATTAACATTTATCGACGCATTTGCTACAAACTTCCGCGAGAAAACACACGATACAATCGGAATACAAATTGTACCTAGTTATCATTCGCGCTCACGACCCGGCGAACACTGCACTTATTTCAAAATACACGTAACTTACTCTATGGTTTGTTGTCATGCACTTATGTAAAATGACCCGAGTGAAAGTGTTGAGACGCAAACTAATGTGCTAAAAGTCGAGAATTGCGCGTCATTGATTGATGGGCGAGCCGCGGCGACTGGCGGAGCGGCGGGCGGCGGCGCGGCGCGCGGAGGGCAGCGTATGATGTCACCGGAGTCCGGTCCCACTGTGCGGAGATGATATCATACGGCACTGCTTTAATCGGTTACAAAGTCAAGTCCGTTGTTTATTTACACTCTGTCAGCGGCCCGTGACTGTTTTTAGATATTAATCATCCATTCGACTCAGGTGCGCACGTTTTTTAACGATATTTATAAGTTAGATGTAGATTGAGAGGCAGTTAAATAAACTATATATAGGTATTAACAGAGAAACTGACTGACGGATCCATTAACTCCTGAATGCATCGAGAACTATGAAATTTTATATAAAAGTACCTACTTGTTGAAGTAGGTAAGCAACAAGGAGGGATTTTTGGAAATTCATTTCGGTGTCAAAGTACGTTATTTTTTAAATTTGAAACGTTAAAATTATATATGTCTTGCGGTTGGAAATTTTACTATAAGTACTTACCACACTTCATTGAAATAAAATTTTATTTTCCCTGACCAATAAAATGTATACTTTATAACCTTCCAAGCAAATGACAAACCGCAGGAGTAGCTAGTTAAGTTAAAAATTATTTCTGTTGGGATAAAACAGAGATAACGTGCATTACGCTCCACGTATGATAAGAGATACCATGATATTAAAAGTTGCATGTAAAGTTTCAATGTGTTTGTGTGTTAAATTTTTAGTGTGCTATACTAATTTTATCTATAACACTATCAGCGATGGTGCTATAGGAATTGAGCCCAGAACGGCAGATCGGAAGAAACACATTTATTCTTCTAACACCTGCATCGCAAGGAAAAAAAAACTACTAGAGGCTTGTCGACTGATTTCAGATGCTTCTGATAAAGTAACAACTTAATACCTCCACTGACATGTACTGAAGGAGCTATTGGACTAAAGTAGGGTATGCTATTCATTAATTCTCCAATGCCCTGTTACCATTTATAGATTTTATAATGTGACATTCCTTGTACAATGGAAACGCATATGCCACATGCAAGTGAGCGCATAGATGCAGCGGCGCGGCTGCCTCTTGTATCCACTTTCATTCATTACCTGCACGAAAAACTGCCATATGTCTCGCTACGCAAGATTGCTTTTTTTATTTGTTACAGACTATCGTTTCCCCGTAATCTTGGCTACGATGTAGCAGCACGCTTGCCTCGTGGATGCGTATTCACTCTACATTTGGTAATTCCTAGGTTATGATTGTCGGAAAATAGTGTTTAATGCGATTTAGTAAAGCATCTCGTATTCATGTATATACCCACTCAATCTGCGAGATCCTAGTGGCCCGATTTCAGCTTCCCCACGCCAAGGAGCTGGAGCTCGAACATCGGCACCCTCATCTGACTTGACAAGTCGTATTATAGTCGTGTCTACGTCAGATAAACATCGCAGCATTGCAACGTTGAATAAATGTATCAAAACAGTTACTAACCTATATTGTTGGACAAAGGTTTTCTCACAACAAGAAAAGTTCACGCCAATGTACAACGCTTACAAAATGACAACGTCAGTACAAACCGCAGGGGCGCGCAGGTCCCCCTACAATGTTTTCCCTCACCGTTTTCACGAGCGTTTCACTCTGCGATAAGAATCAGCATTTGTAACGGTTTCTCCATATTTAAGAATAACACCTTTATATTATTTCCATTGTCTCATTTTTAAAATCTCTAACAATACCAAATTCCATGGTACAATATGTTTGAAACCATACTTGTCAGTCAGCTTTACGCTTTCGGCAAATCCCCCATCTTACTTATCTTCTGAAACCGTAGAGTAAACTGGACTTCTAACGGAGCGACTGCTGGTTCAACTACAAACGTCATCACCTATTGTTTAAAAAGAGCAGGGTTAGGGTCCTTCTGCTTCACCGATGGTCTTCTAGATCCGAAGGCTACAGTATATAAATAAAAAGCGGAGCCATTTGCAACACTTCAGTTACATGACGTCATAAGTGACTATATTTGTCGAACAATATTTTTATTGTATGTTTAATAGCAACTTCAGTGCAGCGTAATATTTATACTTTACCATAAAAATCGTATTATGACAATTTCTACATCGGAAATATTGTGTAAAATGTATGGTTGTTCTTAATATTCAACGAACAACGAGGGGTCATCTACGAGGTGAGTACTTAGATACAAATAATTTCAATCATATAATAGAAAGGGAAAAAATTGTCAAGGAAAACAAGGAAGTGTTAAAAAATAAGAATTTTATTTGTTACATCATCATAATTAATCAATTATCAACTAAACCGAAACCGATTGACGAATAAACAATAAACAGTAAACAAGGGCCGAGGACGCGCGCGGCCGCCCTTCGCCCCTTCGCGCCTACAGTAATTGAGCACAAGCGTCGTATTAACACTAGCTATCACAAAACCTTAACGTTACAAATATACCCGCGACTGCGCGAGTCCACCTAAACGATCCCCGCGTATCTTTTATCCCTTATTACGGATATTAAAAAACAATAAGTATCTTGTCTCCGCTCCATGAACTCGATCTATCTCCACACCGACTTTCATCAGCATCGGTGTAGCGATTTTAACTTGAAAACAACAGCAGACACGAACAAACAGGAGTTACTTTCGCAGTAGTATGTGTATATATTGTATAATCAGAATTTTAAACACGTACAATCGTAATTGAAACGATTATCAACGAATCGATAAGATTTTTTTTATTTTTACGATTGTCTCTGGTACTTTTATGCTGTCGCCATAGACAACCGTTAAACATTGGTTCGTGTAACGTTGAGTTAAATATTTAAACTGTGAAGGTCCAAGCTATTTGTATAATTCTTTGGCATATTGACGTGTATCGCGTTAAGATAAACAAAGCAAATAGATACAAAGCTACAAATTTTGTATAATACAGAGTTATTATATGAGTAACACTGGAAAATATTATAATTTATGTAGAAAGCTTTCCTCGCTTTATCGGCTTCACACAGGATCCACTGAAAGACAATATCTCTAGGCATTACCTTTGCTCTCTGTTGTCCTTCATATCTAGACTGTAACATAAATAAATACTCTATGTATTGGTTTTATTTTTAAAAAATCTTCATATTATTATTATTGCTAATAAACTGTGAAAAATTTGAAGCGCGGTAAATAATACTCTAAGTATGTACTTAGATATCTTGTTTCTTCTGTATGAGCTTGCGAGCTGGTGAAACAAGGCTTTTAAAGTACACAATACAAGAAAATGTCTATTAAATAGAAACCTACAATTTTGACATACTTTTTGAAATACGTACATAATATAAAACTGCTACAAGCAATAGACAGCAGGACTAACTGTCAAACGATGGACATGTAATTTAGGAAGACAACAGCTAACAGATACATTGCAAATATCGTGGCGAGACTAACACAGCAATGTATCAACCAACACTGGTTGTACAAGCTCGACCAGCAATGGAAGACTTGCAATAATTAGTGCATTTAGTATTCATTCATATGGAGATATCGAGTAAAATAAATGTCACGTTACTTTCAGTTGATTAGTGTTTTTTTAAATTATAGACAGCATTACGCCAATTAAAAGTTTATTAGTATGCAGCGGATAAAAGCTGTATTCATTACACGTGTAGCGCCATCTGTTGTCGAGTTGTGGTACTATGTAAGGCTTAAGGGGCCCAGATGCAGCGTAAACGCGATAAGGTTACGTGACAACTGTCAAGAGTGAGAGAGTAAAATATTTACGTAACAGTAATGAGTAATAGATATTACTGTGACTTATTGCTGCAGTTAATTTGTCAAGTATCAACTTACACCAGCTTCATTAATGACAAAAAATCCTGTACAATTCTCAGTGGGTAGTTTTTTAAAGTGCAAAACTTTTCACACTCACTGTAATTAATATAATAATAAGCGGGCGATAGTCGAAGGAGCGACCGCGGCAAGACAGCGAGCTTATGGCACTAAATAGACGAGGCATATAATTATATAGAAACAACTATATTATATTTTTAACATTGCTTCGAACGTGAGCGCGGCATAGGTCCGCTCGATATGTTCAACAGACCATACACGTTGTTGTCTAGTGGCGAGGCGAGAGGGAGGGGGTGATGACAATATGATTTTAAGAATATATCAAACAAATATGGCTTGAACTAGTAGACTTGTAACATCTTTATATGTACCCATATTTGTCTTTGTCTTAGATGTCCTATATAAGAAATTCCATTACATCCAGCTTCTGAAGTTTCCTACAGGACACAAGCGCCCTTCACCTGGCACCGCTCCTGCTGGTCCTCAGTCGACCCACTCCTAGGGCGACCTGGTCTAATTTTCTTCAAACCTGATCACCATTCGAAGGTTTATCTCTTCCAACGAAGACGCCCTTTCAAGTTGCTTATTCTCGTATTTTTATGGTTCACAATTTCGTCTTCTATCCCCCCGTTGACTTTCATAGAGAAATGAGATGCTGACGCTTCATCCGTAGCGCTTCAGTACCTCAAACATATGTCACAATTCATAGTGTATCATCATATATTTATGCATCGCTTGTCCTTTAATCTCTTTTATAGACCTTATAGACAATAATGTGTATGATTCGTTTCAACTTTAAGAGCAGTAAGATGGACCCTGATATTTCGACAATCATTGGATGTTTAGACTATTTGTGTATTTTATTTTTAAATGTCCATTGACAATAAACTGTACGAAGAGGCATTTCCGATTGTGAGGTGTCCGAGTACGTGTGGACATACATACGATCATTCTGTTTCACAGATAGGTCTCACAAGAACTGAGAATTTTAATAGATAATGGTGCAAACAATGTTTGTTTAGTATTAAATACTCACTGTCAACGTTATATCTACTTCTATGTCAGCTCAGGC
The DNA here is from genome assembly GCA_018245675.1 of Agara michaeli. Lineage (NCBI taxonomy): Eukaryota > Metazoa > Arthropoda > Insecta > Lepidoptera > Hesperiidae > Agara > Agara michaeli. The sequence continues at coordinate 2,119 of DWDX01000936.1, read as the reverse complement.
TCAGGTATATACCGCGAAAATTGCAAATCCAAATGTACAAATATGTTATATAAGCTCAATCTGTTCATTTCCATAAAATGTCACAGTCCATCCGACTGACTCCGCATGTCATGACCAAGAATAATACAGTGCAAACCTATGCCCAAAGTAAACAATAGAATATTAATAAATCGATACAGTAATAATAATAAATTCATAACTCTCAATGTAAACAGTGGCAATGCTATAAAAGGATTTAAACGAATTCAACTCACATGATGGCTTCTGTACTGATATATTATAATTCAGTAATAAAACACTTAAATTTATGTACAATAATATTATATATTTACTTTGAAGTTTCGTCTTCACCGTCAATCATTAAAAGTAAGTCTTATAAATCTCGAGACATGTTTATATATATGATTGCCCGTTGATTTAAACAATAAATTAATATTTTTATTAATTTGATTAAACAAATGTTTTGCATATACATAGATAGGGCATTATTAAACTGCTTATGATTTACTTCGCTGCCTCCACTCATTCTGTTAGTGTATACATATATATTTTTTCAATGAGTCTTATCACATAAGTATATAAGTGACTTTGCTTTCGTGAAGTGCAACAGCCATCTTGCTGTGGTTATGAAGATTTGCCGTGATTATACTCCGGAATGAACTCGGCTAGATACAGCTTGTGAACAGTCAACATATATAACAGCTAAAGGCACCAACTGACACTAATCTCGCGGTACTTACCCTAACCGTCAGTTTGTGAATGTAAGTTATCGAGATTCAAATGTCGAAAACATTGGCATTATATACCTGCTCTCTGATATACATAACTATGTAATATATTGATGTGTTTAATTCATTAACATACCACTCTTTTGATATCAATGTCACAACCAAAAAATATCTTTCCAAATAAATTGTATAAAACATAACACTGAAAAACTGGATATATTAAAGTTATTTTTAATATAAAGTAATAATATCGTAAACGAGTCGAGCATTAAACGACGTACCATTAAAACATTTTTGAAAAAATATTTCAACATATGTTCATTTCGAGCCCTCAAGAATCGTCTGGTATTTGTTGATTATTCAATTTAAACAGAAACTATACTCTGGTAGGCGGGGATGGAGGGTAGTAAAGAAACAATCATGTGAAATAAATTCCGAGTTCTTTAGTAAACAAGCAACAAAATAGACTCTGAAATTTACAACAATCGTCAAACACTTCGTTCCCATGATGACAATTTAAAAAAACATTCCAAAAACATTGTTCGTCTTAAAACAAATTGGCACATTCAGGAAATGGGAAAAATAATATAACAAAAGTACCTTCGAATTCGATATACAAAAATGTGGGATATGTTTCCTTCGATTGATTAGAAAAATAGTTATATACAAAATTGAACTCTCCGGTAAAGGTGATAAGGTTACAATTTGGATACGAGACATACAGATTATACATCGGAAGGGTTTTAAGTACGTTACATGGGATCCGTGCAACACAACGAGTGTTCTAACGCTATTACAGTACATACACTATTTCTATTCGCTTCGATATGAAAAAAAAATGTATTCAACATTAAAAACGATCTTTATTTGTGCAGTACACTAAATAATATACGCGTAATAATATCTTTCACATGTATGGTACACGATGTTGCATCTTGACTCATTTGATTTACAAATTTGACCCTAAAAAGATTTCATCTATAACTAGATCGCTTCATTAATCCGAGCGGGCGTCGTCGAAACGTGAAAAATATAAATAAATAGCGAGTAGAATAGTTTCGTTCGTAAAAGTAGATAAATTCGATTTTGTCACACAACACTTGAATACGGATAAAATGAGGCACAAAGTATAATAAAACAAAAGGATCGTCGTTCGCAATTGTTACGACGCAGGTCGAGCGGATCGTAACAGTTAATAGTTGCCATATATCTCTACCGCTCGTCCCGGATCGGATTAATCAAGCAACACGATTAAGTCTAATAAAAAGTAACACTAATTTAAAATTTGTCTACAACATACTGTACAAAAACCCGACACGTCATGTTCCACGACGATCCGCCACCGACACGGTCAATCGCGCTCCCTACCGTTAAACTTTTAAGATAAAACC